>JARFXV010000635.1:227500-527071 GCA_031761425.1 Cosmopolites sordidus | reverse complement strand
GTGATTAAAGTTTTGACCACCAAATTTAATTGGAATGAATCATAATCATAATATGAATTCACATTTAGATAACGGTTTGTGTGGGTAGGTTTACGATAGAGTAAATAGGACAAGCTTTGGTTTGGTCTTTTTGATATTAGAACGCCAAGAAAACGCAGAGCAGAATTGTTTTCTGTCTCCATTGTAAATTGGACTAGGGGATGGGGGCATCAAATGCGAAAGGAACACATTTAGAGATTGTATTCCGCGTGGCCAAATATCGAAGATGTCATCAACATATTGAACCAGCATGCAGGTTTCAATGGACTGAAGTTAATAGCTTGAGTTTCAAAATGTTCCATACAAATATTAACTATAACCGGAGAACCGGTTATAACCGGCCCATAGGAGCTCCACGAATTTGTTTAAATAATTTATTTTTGGAAATAATATGTGTATTATGTATGTGTGTAATGTTGAATAAGACATGCAATGTTGAATAAGACTAAGAATATCCGTTGACAAGTGGTGTTTGTTTTACAGAAAGTCTACGGTTTCTAGAAGAGAAATGTTTGTAAATAATGAAACAATATCGAAGCTAACAAGAATTTCATTGTCATATATACTGCTCTTTTGGAGAAATTCAATGAAATGAGAGGAATTTTTGATATAGGCCGTTGATTTTTTCAATCAGCAGCGTTGATCAGCCGAGTGACTGTAGAGTTTTCGCTAAATATCTTGCTAATTCGTGAATTGGTGAACGATATGCGCTGACAATTACACGAAAAAGAACGTCAGCTTTATGGATTTGTGGGAGATCGTACATTTTTGGAATACGGGAAGATTTTTCGCGAGGCCTTAAAACCTTTTTCTCATCTGAAGGAATATTAGAAGTATTGATGATAGAGCGCATTTTCTTGTCTAGATATGTGTATAGAATTATTAGGAATGTCCTTGTAGCCTGCACTATCTAATAGATCACACATTTTAATTTCATAGTCAACAGTGTTAAGTATGACCGTGGCATTCCCTTTGTCAGTCGGTCATTCCTGCAAAACTCAAGCAAGGCACTTTTTTATCAGACGGAAGATTAGATATCTGGGGTTTGGAACGGCGAAGGATTCTGGCAATGTCTTGGCGGGTTTTTTCGGCTTCAAGAGAAGGTAGATGGGATAAAGCATATTCTGTATGGGATTTTTTTTCTACTGGGATAGTGTTAGGAGTCACTGAGAAATTAAAACTTTTTAATAATGCTCTATGGGCTGAATCGCTAATATGGGTATTCGAAAAATTGGTTACACAATTGTTCGATGCAGGTTTTGACGTGAATGTTGGATTTAATAAGGCGTAGAAGTTTTCTTTTTGGATGTCAGTTTTTTGTTGGGCAATATGTCCGTTTCTCGAAATATTTTTCTCACCGAATTGTTCCCTCAATAAATCGATTGCGGCGTTGGCTGTGGACATGTGGAGTCGTCCTGTTGAAAAATAACTATTGATCGTCGCTGTGTAACGATCCCCATTAAGGGTAACGTTAATTTTTAAAGAAATAATGATGTCACCTGCGTACAATCCGCACCATACAGTGCATTTTTCTGTATACAACGGTAATTGTTCGATCATTTGCAGACCATTTTTACTCCTACTTTTACTAGTGAACAAAATTTTGCTGTTAAATTCACGATCAAGTTGCAATTGATTTTAAACCCATTCACCGAACGTACTACGCAAACGATATTGATTTCGCAGACAAGCTGGATCTTGTAAGGCACCAGACCAAGATATGTACGTAAAATTTTCCACGTAGTTGAATAACAAAGGCCCACTTCCTGTGAGCAGCGACGAATTGATAAATTTGGATCTTCATGAATACTGCCGGCAACAGCGGTGGTATTTTCTTCGGAACGCACAGTATTTTGTCTAGTTCTTGTTGTAATATTGAGTAGCGTTATATACATTCGGAATATGTTGACATCGCTCGGTTGGACGATTAAGTGCATCATAAAATTTACGAAATGTTCTCTAAGTTTGGCCCATAGAACACTGATTTTGATAACAAATTTCGACAATTTGCAAGTGTTGCTTTGATGTTAAACGTATTATGATTATTTGCTAGACTATATTGAATAATATTGACGCTAGAGGTACGCAAACTCCCAGTTCGTTTGACAGCGACCCCTATAGAAATTTCAGACACACCAAAAAAATTACCTATATATATATATATATATATATTTAGATCGGAGTACATCCGATTGTTTGTGTCCCATTTGTTGGGAACTGAAGACTGAGTCTTCAGACAAGCATTGAGAATGCCAAGTGTGACCTTGGGGAAGCGTCTGCATATAGTCAAGTGTATATAGTATAGTCTGCTAATAGTCTAGCGTATTCTTCCATCCGCGAAACTCTACGAACTAACACACACATATATATATATATATATATATATATATATATATATATATATATATATATATATATATATATATATATATATGTATATATATATATATATATATATATATATATATATATATATATATATATGTATGTATATATATATATATATATATATATATATATATATATATATATATATATATATATATATATATATATATATATATATATATATATATATATATATAAATATATATATATATATATATATATATATATATATATATATATATATATATATATATATATATATATATATATGCCTATGATACTCTAAAATTGCGATGGATATTAATTTTAGACCGTTTTTAAATAAAAATAACAAAAACATTGTTTTAATATACACAGTTTTTTCGATCTTTGCCCATCCCGTTGATATTGGTATTTACATATTATTTCAGTTGTTTTTCAATTTTCAATCAATCTTTTAAAAATGCCTAGAAACAGGATATCTCATTTTAACAGATCAAGAGTAATTGCTTTGTTAGAACAAGGTTTTAATCAAAGCGATATCGCGGAAATTGTAGATGTTCCCCGAAGTGCTGTACTGAAAACTCATAAAAAATTCCAAGAGACAAATGACGTAAAGGATCGCCCCAGAAGTAGTAGAAAACGATGTACAACAGCTATGCAAGACCGGCCTTGTACACCCAAAAACCTTTACGTTTTACGTTTACGTTTACCCGAAACCCAAACTAACCTTCAACAAAAAAAAATGTAAGATTGCAATGGGTTCGAGGAAAGGTGGATTATAATCCAAACTGGAATAACGTGATGTTCTTCGATAAGACGAGAATTGACTTCCTTTCTGATTTACGAAGAATATTAGTTTGGAGAGCTCAAAACAGAGTTAGAGAGCTAGAAACAGCTCAACCATATATCTTATTTCAAGGTGGGAGCGTAATGGTTTGGGCTGTTATTATGAGAGGTACACGGACATCTTTACTGGTCCTGAAGATAAGAGTCACTGCTGCTGTATACATCGAGGTAGTTTTAAATCCAGTTGTGCGTCTGTTCCGAGGCGCAGTGTGCGACCGATTTGTGTTGATTGAGGGTAACGCACCTCCTCATCGAATAGCAGGAGTACCAGCAATAGTACCAGTAGCACAAAATTTTCTTAAAGACTAGGAAATAACCAAGTTAGAGTGGCCAGAAAATTCCCCTGACATGAATGTTGGAAAGCATTGCAAGCATTGGAAATACTTGGGACATTCTGAAAACATGCATCAAGAAATTAAACAATCCAGCTCATACAATACGAGAACTAAAAGATGCTGCTCGTGGAGAATGAGAGAGAATTTCACAAGCCCAAATTGATCATTTAATCGACAGCATGCCAAATCGCCTACAGGCATGCATAAAGACCCATGGAGGGACTACTTATTATTAGTCTTATTGAAAGTATTTTGACTCGAAAATAATAAATCAATTTTACACACATTGGTCATTTGGTGTCGACTTTTATCTTATTTTAATGCTTACACTAAAAATTTGTTTCATTTTACACATGTATTTAAAATAATGCCCAAAAGTGCAAAAATCATCAACGTTAATAGTGATGATTATGATTAGTTAATAAAGATGATTATACTTGGGAACAAAACAGTAGAACACTAAAAAACTAACAAAAAATTCTAATTTTTTACTGGTTTACCTTTTATTAAATATGCGATTGTAAAAAGTGTGGCATAGTAAATGTTTTAAAATGTTCTCTCTTTATCATGCTATGTGAGATATGTTTCGTATGCCATTAAAACTATTCTTGTCATTCTGTTAAAAGTACCAGACTGCCACAAGTTCGTGCTCCATATTGTCAAGCAATCATCTGAATTAAAAAGAAAAAAGATGAGCTCTTGGTATAAATAAACCAGTTTCAAATGTCTCTGATTTAATAACAAGACGATTCGACATGGCTGCTTTTATGGAAATGGGAAATGGAAACGATGGTTCAAAAATCTCATCTGAGCACGAGTGAGACGTTCTGGTCATTATAGGACTATCCAAGGACGCAACGGATGGTATCTATGACTTCTTGCTGTATAAAATCGGTATAAAAATATGTGCCAAGTATGTAATCCTTTTGATGCAGTTACAGGTCGATCCAGTTCGAGATTAATTTTATTATTCATATTAATTAATCTAAAATAATTAATAATTAATAAGATTAATCTTATTATTCTTATTCGATATTTCCTTTTAAAACGCACAATAAGATCGCCGCTTAAAATTGTGCTGAACCAGAAATGGGACCTGTATTGGTTTTTTTTAACTTTATAACAAATCTAGATTTTGTTTTTGTAGTCATGCTCGATGTAGAAAAATTGTAGTAATAACCAATAGTAATAAGTAATAGTAAGCTGTATCTGCAACCATGTACAAATCTCATCTTGAATGGGCTTCAATTAAATATTAAGAAATGCAAAGTAATAACATTTTCTAACAAGTTAAATAACTTTAAGTTTAATGATTCCATAATTGCCTATATTCTGGAACAACTACCTAATCTTTAAAATTCAAAATTGATAGTCCATGTTTGATCGGTCAGTTGAACTTTCGGATAGCGATGGTGGAGTTAAGACTTGCGTTGCCATTTTATTTGAATCTGGCTTTGAACAATGTTTCCATTAAATCACCATTATAGTCTATGTGCTCCATTTTTAATAGTATTTCAACGGATTGTGATATGAATGATAGTTCATTATGCCGCATATTGACGAGGCGCGCGATTAGTTCATGAGTCAGCGACTGAGTTTGTTTTTGTTATTCCTATTAAAGGTAATACCATTTATTGTGTAGCTTTATTTTGAGTATAGATAATTACTTTCAAAGTAATTAAATTATTGGTGTACTTTTTTTTCTCTTTAAATTTTGTTATATTTTAATATTGTAGATAATAGTGTAGCTATTATTATATTTTGATACTAATTACATTAGTACTAACATTAGATTCTAATAATTAGCTCTGTAATTAAGATATCCTGTTGGGCTAATAAAGCATTATTACCTTCTCGTAACAGAAAAGTCAAAGTGTCTTCATGTTAAATTAGAAACATTTAAAACTGGTGTTTTCATACCACTAACTCCTCGTTTTCAAATTTAGATAATGGCCTAAAACAATATGGTGTACGAAGTCGTAGAATTTTGGCACTTTTAGCGAACTACAAGAATAGTGTTTAGTAGCATATTAAACATAACAAATAAGCTAGCTAAAAAATAGAAAATGTTAATCCACTTACATTGTCACAATTTTTACAATCGCATATACAATGACAGCAAATAAGCAAAAAGAATATTAATTTATATTTTCAAAAAGCTAGACAGTTAGTATTTTTGAGTGTAATTAAATTAATGCAACTCTGAAGAAACACTACGTACTAAAGTAGGAATTTCGAAAATAACACCACACATTCTAATTGTTATGTTACTAAATAAGGACTTTATATCTATTGAATAGACATATATTTAACTGAGGTAGCCGACACTTGATCGAAATTCAATGAAAATATACGAACTAAGATTTATAGCTAAATTTCCACTATATTTAAAACTTGTATGTATTTTGATTGTTTCGACATGCAGTACCTTTTCCGAATATAAATCATATTAACCAACAGTAAGAAAAGTAGTTACAATCTAAACTGCCCATCGACTTAATAATACCATAAACGATGATGGCGGGGAAGTTCATTTTTTTCAATGTCTAAATGCGCAATATAAACTTAACAAAGCTGAACCAGTCATTTAGCAAAATACCCAAATGTTTTCTTTTATTAATTTCCAGGCTTTCTAGGAGGTATACAAAGTTTGTGTTCCCAAGTATAATCAATCATCTTTGATAAGACTGAAAGGCTTTTTTAATTCCGTCATGTTTCGAAAGCGCTAATATATTATTTCTTTATGAATGGAAATTCACAAAAAAAAATGTTGATTTTAGTACTTTTGGACATTTTAAATATTTGTGTAAAACAAAAAAAAAGTTAAATATAATTGTTAAAATAAGATAGAAATTTATTCTTATTATTATTTATGAAATAGATTATTTTTTATTTTATTAGATAAAGGAAAGGTTTTTGCGCTTTTTTGTTCATTATGTTTATGACAGTTTATCTTTAGCTCGTGTAGTATAGACATGAAAGTTTTATATTTGGTAAATACACGCTAAAAGAATACAGAAAATTGTTGTAATTAAAGAAAATAATTGAATTATTGCAACTTTTGCGAAAACATCCTAATGGTCAATTATCGTCTATTTATCAATTACCAATTTTCCAATTTATCGTTTATTGGTGCAATTTCAAGAGTTCGGAAAACTTGGGGATGGGCCTCGCATCAGATATCAAGAACAGGGCGAAACGCTGAACATATTCATAAGCCTAAAGCAAAGTGTTGCTCCACAGTTGCACATTATGGAATGTCTATTAAATGACAATAATTGGGAATTATTCCATGCAGTGTGTTAAAAAGAGCATAAAGTTGCATTGCTGCTAATGAGTCAGATTTTGTTGACAAAATTTTCAAAAATTAATTAACACAAAATTTAAAGATGACATAAAAATATCTCACAAAAAAATTGTGTATGTTGTTTTTAATATTATAAATAATTCAAATGATAGCGCGACACTTGCCCCACCCTCGCTTGCTACCCAACCCTTGCTTGCCACCCCACACTTGTCCCATCTATATCAACACTAATATATAAATCTATAGTGGTTTTTACGGATGTTCCATTATAACTA
Source organism: Cosmopolites sordidus (assembly GCA_031761425.1). Taxonomy (NCBI): domain Eukaryota; kingdom Metazoa; phylum Arthropoda; class Insecta; order Coleoptera; family Curculionidae; genus Cosmopolites; species Cosmopolites sordidus. Next base: position 519,899 of record JARFXV010000635.1, on the reverse strand, counting down.
CTGAACCATGTATCCGATTGACTTCAAACTTGGTATCCATGTAGAAAATACATGTACTTAATGGATAGGCTAATATTTATATGAGTGTTGGACTCCCTACACCAGTTGCGGGGGCGTTAATGATGAGAATCGCTAATTATCTGATTTTATAGCTTTTTTAAACTTATTATTAAAATGAAAATTTGAAATGATTTTTTTCTTTCTTGGGCTATATTAAGACTAATCAAGGACGTCTGCAACGGAGTTCAAACTCCTAAAGAGGTTGTGAGGGCGCTAATGATCAAAAACGCTAAATTTAAAATTTCAGCTTTTATCAACTTATTATTGATTATTATTTTCATGTACATTAACTACTATTATTATTAATTTTAATAAATTAATTATTAATTAAACTATTAAATTAATATTTTTCTGTAGCATTAAAATTTTGTTTGTTTTTTTCTAACCTAAACAAATTTTTACCAAATGTTAATTGACTGATTTAAAAAGATATTAAAAACATATATATCTATATGTATATGTTTATATTTGTTAATTAAAGAAGAAAAAGAAGAAAAGAAGGAAGCGTGGAATAATTAGATTAAAACGAAAAATTAATTTCCCAGCATTAAATTAGTAAGATATTTATTTCAACTTTTTATATTGAATTTTCAGTTGTCAATCTCAAGATAGTTTTTAATTATTTCCAATTATTTGTTGTAGTCATGAAGGCCAAAAAAAGGAAAGTCCAAATTAAATTTGGTAACGTCTAAATCAAAGTATATGAATGCTAAGCGTGCACGTGAAAGTCAAGATGAAACGGAAAATAGATTACAAAAAGAACAAAAAAGGAAAGAAGATTTATGACGTATGAAATTAAAAATTCGTTGGAAAGTAAAAATAAATTGTGGTTTTTCGTATGATCCTACAGTTGATTATAAACAAGAATCAAACTTAAGTTTAATGACAAAAATTTGTAGTTATTGTAAAGCATTAAAGTGGATTGGTGAATGTGAAGATTTATGCTGTTCAGCTGGCAAAATAAAACTAGAACCTTTGCGACAACATTTTAATAGCAGAGCTATTAAAATCGCTACTTCATGGAACACATGTATAATCAAATGCATTTTTAAAATCTATCAGACCTTACAACAATGCTTTCCAAATGACTTCATTCGGTGCAATGAAGAAGATGTCGTTTTAACTAATAAGTACATGGGCTCATGAACGATTTGCCGACAATCGAAACTATCATCAAAGATGATGAGATAGACGACGAAGATTAAATGTTAGAAATGTCTTGATTTAAGACGGGAAGGGGAAGTTAAACATTTTTTTATAAAGAAACTGTAATAATGACAATAAATAATAATGTTAATTTTAAATGCACAGCGAAGCGGGCGGGTACAGCTGTTGTTTATATAATTTTATTGCCTTAAAGAAATATAAGCAGAATAATAGGATAAATGCACAGTATTTTTTGGATTATCATAGAATACTATAACAATTATTCTTATAACCATTTTTCCTTGTAAAGTTTTCCTAGTGAATCAAATCGAAAAATTCGAATATTATTATTTCATAATCAATAAATTTTCCTATATAGAGTAAGAGCCAACGACTATTAAACACAATATGCATGTCGATTTTCTACTAATGTTTATTTAGTTTCACAGAAGTAACTAAAAATATCGATGTTGGTCAATAAAGTAAACTACAAACTATATGTTTGAGTAACTAAAACTACGTAGCGGAAAGTAGTTTCTCCCTTAGGCTTGGAGAATGCCAAAGCATTACTCTCGTTTCATAATTTATCATCGTTCGCTGGCTATTAAAACGTAGCTAAAAGTTTAAAAGTTCGTTTGAGCAATAACCTTTTGCTATCGAACGTAACGTTAAACGACATTAAATTTCCAATTCTAGCCAATATTAAAATTCACCCGTTTAAAGATAACTTTTAGGTATAGTTTCTTCGACTGAGCTGAATTAAAATATTTATATGTGTATCTATTTATCAACTAGCTAAATTAATCCCGACACTTAAAATACAGTGGTGGCCAAAAAAATAAGAGTGGTAAAAAATATTAACTGACTTTTAGACATTTTGTTTAGAATATAAGCAACGCATTTTATTGCCCTTATCTTTTTAAAGAATGAGTCGTACTTCTGTGGTAAAGAGAATAACACTGTGATAATTTTATACATGTGATTGCCTATTATTTCTGATAAAATCTATATTTATTTTGTTGATACAACAAAAGTTAGTCCGTTTTCCACTATATAGCGGGAAACGGGCTTTAATATTAATGTAAACATGAGTCGCGCTAAACATTCTACTGCTGAAGAAAGGCGTTTCATTTTGCAAGTAAGACGCCAAAATAAATTTTCTGCATTTATTACGAATCCAATCAAAAAGTCACCATATGTAATTGCCAAAGTTTAGAAATAATCATGCCCAAAAACAACCAGAAAACAGGCTATATAAGAAAAAGGATTTAAAATGTATAATTGTATTCTACCCGAGGATTTAAAGGATTCTTTTGCTACCTGTGTTATAAAAAAAATCTTGACCTAAGTATCACCACCAGAATCATAATATGAGATTTATAACAAAAAAACCTATATGGCAGAGTAGCCAGAAAAGTTCGGTTTTTATTTAAACATAATATAAAGCAGCTGTTAAAATTTGCAAAAAAAACTATAGTAAAGATTTCCAAAGTAACTGGAACAAAAATCTTTTTAGCGATAAAATCAAAAGTAATTTATCTGGATATGTTGGCAAATTGTATGTGAGAAGACCTGTTAATGAAGAATTCAATCCCCGTAACATTTTGGGTACAGTGAAGCATGGTGATATTAACATCAAAGTATGGCGTGATTTTCATATAACAGAGTAGGTCCAATATTGTGGATAAAAGAAAATATGATTTTTACTTAGGGGTTTTAGAGATAATTATGCAACCCTATGTTGAAGGGAATATGCCTTTACACTGGGTCTACCAACAAGACAATGATCCCAAACATACGGCTCATGTAGTGAAGCAGTGGCCTTCACAGTTCCTTGATATAAATAAATCCGACAAAAACCTTTGGAAAAAGTTAAAACAGTCAAAAAAGTCGTGCTGGTAATAAAACAGCAAACAGGAAGACATTGTGACAAGAAATTCTGACAGCTTAGTTTTTAATACCAGTATGCTTCTACGGGATGATATCTAATCGACTCCATGCCAAGAAAATGTCAATCAGTAATCAACAATAAGGCCTATGCTATAAAGTGCTAAGCTTCACTAATTATATAGACTAAACTGTTTTATAGAATTAAACCTCTAGTTTTTTATGATTTGTAATAAAAATTACTCTTATTTTTTGACCATGTCATTTTTTCTAAAATATCTTATCAACGTAATAAATAAAGTAATTGTTTATATTCAGACGAATATCATGCACGCCTTTTAAAAGCTAGATAAATAAATTTTGAAAAAATACTATTGCCCTAGAAACGACGTAAAAAATTAAATAAACTATATTATTAAGTCTCCACCACTCTATGTTCTTAATAATTCAAGTTAAACTTTCCTTGTTCTTCTTAATTATGATATATAAAAATATCATTTTATGGAGAAAAAAGCAAGATAAAAAACAGATTCACAAACACGTAATTTGTTCTATGCATGCAGACCCATAAATCTAACTCACAAAAAAAAGAAACCTAACAAAAAAAATAATAAGTAACTAGGGCTGCCCAAGCGGACGACCAGTGGTAAGGCTGAACCCAAAACCCAACAAAACATACCCAAGCATACCTGCGAGAACAAGAATCTATAAAAAATAATAAATAAGAAAAACTTCATAATGCAATTCCCTGTACCTATAAAAACTTTCTCTTGATGCACGAAGCTAAAGTTAGATCGTTTTGAAATGAGATATTACTTAGTCGCTATTTAGCAAGATATACTTCGCCCAATGATTTAACAACTTTTTATGCCTTCCATAAAGTACGTGAGATTCTGCACTACTGATTCTAATCTTAACTCTGTTCTAATAATGTATTGATTAATGTAAAGTTCTTATTATAAACAGAATGAAATTGGAAGCGGCTAAGTTTGGAGAATAGAGTGGATGCAGTATCAATTTGTAGAAGAAATTCACCAATTTCCTAGTTACAATGGCGGGCGAATAAGCCCTCGGATTGTAGTAAAACGTAGCAGTTTTTTTAACACTACAGTTTTTCTTCACCAAATGAAGGTGTTATCTATCAACTCTTTCTGAAATTTGACTCATAATTGAATATAGTATTCTACTGTTATTGACTTTCCTTTTTCTACATAGTCGATAAAGATAATGCCTTGTAAATTCCAGAAAAAGTGACCATGACATTCCCAGCTGATGGAAGTATCTGGGTTCTCTTCGGGGTCCGTACGCCGGGTATAACCCACTGTTTTCGCCGTTCATTTCGGATGTGTAGTAATTTTTTTTTTTTTTAAATTTAAGTCACGTCAACGCTCAAAGGCGTTATTTAGTGACTTACCAACACCGACAAACACATACAAATACGCGCACAAACATCCATGCCCGCACCAGGATTCGAACCCGGGACCATTGGATTGCCAGGCGGGCGTCTAACCCACCAGACCACCGCGGTCGGCAATGTGTAGTAATGAATCTTCGGTAAAGTTTCAGTAACAATCACGAGTTGCCACGAAAACTCTTTTGTATTACACTTATACTTGTCTAAATATCGCTGTAAAGTAGTCACTCTGTTCCATTTTTGGTCCGAAGTTAGCTACGGTGACACCCACTGCAATTAGTTGCACGATTTTGTTTGCACGATAATTTTTTCACACAAAAAGTAATGTTTAACATTCTGCGGACGGACGGGCCTGTAAGGTTTGCAAATTGAAGTATGTTAACTTTTTTTCAGTGAATGATGATAAAAATTTCATATTTTAGGACATTTAACCATATCAAGTTTGCTTCAAAATCATGACATTTTTATTTTACATAAATCTGCCTAGTTATATTTACAAAAAACTTTATTATCGTTCCAGGCTCTCAGGCTTTTTTACAGCCTGTATTGAATTATTTAGAGGATAGTACCCTGAGTCCATTTTGCTCTGTCTGGGATCAATTTGGCGCCGTCTGGTAGAGAGAAAGATATTGTAGTCAGTAGTATAATGGGGTGATAAGGAAGGGAGTGGGGGAGGTCAACTTCTTCTTTTTGCACACTATACAATGTCTCAAACTTACATGTATGTTTATACATTTACATTCAGTGTTTGAGTGAGGCTAACCACCTTTGGTTGAATTTTATTTTCGTATTTGCATAATATCTAGGGAAAGAAGGCTTACTATTGTAGAAATAGAGAGAATGTTATTAGAAGAAATTTCTAGTGATTTGGAATCGGACATGGAATCAGGCAAAAGTAACAGTGAAAAAGTTCCCGAAGATCCAGAACCTATCCAAGAAAATAGTGAGGATGAAGCCATGGATATAGATCTGAATAGTTTACCTTCAAGCTCTATTGAAAACCGCAATGGGAAAACTGGTATACATTAAAAAATGAAGAACAACTGTGGTGCTCGTTACCACTTTCAGATCCTAGGGGTCGAAAAACAGCACAGAATGTTCTGAAAGTTGCGGAAGGTCCTACTCAATGGACTGAAAGAAACTATCAATCAGTGGCAGATAGTTTTTTATTATTTTTCAGGCAACACCTCCAGGAAAAAATATGCCATTGTGGTAATAAAGAAGGAAAATTGGTATATCAAACGAAATGGAAAGAACTAAATGCTGAAGAGCTAAAAAAATATATTGCCTCACTTATTTTGATGGGTGTCTACAAATTATAAAATGAAGATGTCCTCCCGAATTATTAAATTTGACGAAGCAGAAAAACGAAGGAAGCAAAAAACTCCAGATACGTTACAGCGTATCCGTATACGTAAGTTTTTGAATGCTGGAATATATACTCGAGAAAAGTTTATGTGCCTGGTTGGTCTGTGACGGTGAATGAGCAGTTGGTGACTTTCCGCGGCTATTGTCCATTTCGCCAGTATATTCCCTCAAAACCTGGGAAGTATGGTATTAAGTTTTGGTTGATTTGTGACTTATTTACTGGCTATGTGTGGAAAATGCAAGTGTATAAAGGAAAAGAAACGGGGCCACAACGAAAAGTAGCTCAACGAGAGAGAGAATTGTGAAGGATATGGTGCAAGAAATCATAAAAAGTGGGAGAAATATTACGTGCGACAATTTTTTCACCACTTTCTCGTTAGCACAAGAACTTTTCAAAATAAACCTAACATTAGTTGGGAGTATTAGAAAAAATAAACCAGAACTCCTACTAGAATTTATAGCAACAAAAGGCCGTACAGTTCATTCTTCACTTTTTGGGTTCCAGTATAAAACAATGATTGCTTCATACTGTCCAAAAAGAAATAAAGTTGTTACTCATCTGAGTACCTTGCACAACAAGGATGGAGTTGATGAAAACAATAAAAATAAACCAGATATAATTACATCTTACAATGAAACCAAGGCAGGAGTGGACAAAGCAGACCAAATGCTACATTATTCTGTGAAAAGAAAAAGTCGTCATGGTATTTTCAAATATGATTGATTGAAATATGAAGTGCACCAAATGCTTTTATTGTATTCATGTTTAGTCATAATGACAAGTTTGATAACAAAAGTTAAAGGAGAAGAAAGTTTTTGATTGCCTTTGAGACAGAAAATCAAAAAGTGCGTGCTCACAATGTGACCTATATTTAGAACATAGTAATTTAGTATGCAATAAATGTTGGTAATTATATAGGTAAATAATATATTGTTTTTAATTAAATTAACTAATTGCTTACTAATTTATATAAATATAGAAAATTAAATTCTGTTAATTTTTTTATCCTAAAAAAGGTGTTTTTAAATACGGATCAGGCCTATGAGGCCTGATCCGTCATTAAGGTATAGCAAAGGGGCTCGTACGCAGAGTGTTAAGCAACACACGAAATTTCCTATTTTCCATGTTGGCACAAATACAGAATTTTTCTACTTCCGAAGAATGTTGAAACAAAATTAATGGAACGATTAAAATTCATGGAGCGTTACTAAAAAGGAAGCTATTTTCAAAAATGCCATCAATTTTGGGATCGCACTGCCGTCTACCGTATCTGACTTTTCACTGTATGCAAATTAAAATAGTTGTACTGTTCCTAACCATATTGTTTCTGATCCGAAAATCTTGGGTTGACATTAAAAAACTTGATATCAAAGATGGCAATACCCATTTGTTCAGATTTAAATGAGTAAATAAATATGGTGCTTTGTGTTATATGTGTTAACCCTAGAAATACAACGTGGGTCACCGGCCACCGCGAGAAACTAGAAATCGTGTTTGTGCTTGGACTAATTTTTTTTGAAGGTCACGCTTTCCAGTATCTTCCAGGCTTTATGTAAGAAATATTTTAGGTTATCAGTTAGTTTTCTGCTATTTAAGGGATCGGTAAAATCGACTCATCGTTCGTGGGCGACGCCACGTTGTTGATGCGTTAAAAATAAATAAATATTTGAATTTTTGTGCGCGTTTGAAAGTACGCCATTTTTGTTGACAAAATGGATAAAAGAAAACACCTGTTAAAGAAAAAGTGAATTAGAGCAAATAATACGTGAATTTGAAAATGAAACAGATGATGAACTACAAATTAATAGTGATGACATTGAGATTGATGACCATGAAGAGGTAAAAGATGTGGAAGATGATAAGTTTGATTTACGCATTATCCAGGAACAACTAAATAAAGTACCTGATGAGTTTCTACTCACTATGAGCCATTGTGAGTCTGAAACCAGAAAAATGTTATTGGCCAAAAATGATCACAAGTGGTATTTGCAAAGTTTCCACGCCAAAAATACAAGAACTTGGGCCAAAACAACTCGCAAAAATTTAATTGATATAGACATATCGCCAAGATAATATCTAAAAGAATATTAAGAAAACTGAATGACGCAGAACTAAGTGACCAAGTAGGATTCAGAAGTGGATTCAGTACAATGGATCACATCCAAGTTATGTAGCAGATCATAGAAAGACATAACGAATACACCATGCCACTGTGCTTGGTTTTTATCAACTATAAAAAAAGCATTTAACTCCATCTCGAAGCATATGTAAACCTATTAGGATCGATATATAATGGAACTATCGCGAGTATTGACCTTGAAGTTAGAATTAATGTAGAGAGCGGTGTACGGCAGGGTGACGCAATATCACCTATCCTTTTTTCGCCCTGCCTTGAAGAAATATTCATTAATCTGGATTAGGAAAAGGATGGTGCAAAGATCAAAGGTGGAAACTTCCAAAAACCATCTTAGATTTGCAGATGATATCGTTCTCTTTTCACAGGACCCAGAAGAGCTCTAAAGACGCATACAAGAGCTGCTAAGGGCTTGCGAACCATTTGGCTTAAAAATATACCAGAAAAAGAATCATGTTATGTTCAATAAATTTGCTGCATAAAAGCGCTCCACATGGATCAGGGAACAAACGAAAGTATGTGACATCATTGGAAGCGTAAATCAATATGCACATATTTCCGATGGGTCACTTAGTTTGCGATAGGTGACACAATGAAAATACTGCAATATTCACATATTTGCGATGGGTGACACGATGGAAATGCTGCAATATGCACGTATTTGCGATAGGTCACTTCAAATAATTCATAATCAGTCAATGTAACAAAAAAATTCTAAATCTTACTACCTATTTACAACTATCGAATTGTAATTGGTATTAAAAGTCCTCCGGAGTCAAATCAAGTCAGATTTGTACGTATTTGAAGAGTTTGATCCTCCCGGCCAAATATTAACTTAAAAATCCTTTTTTATTAAGCAACTGGCTGTTCCCACAGCCGCTTGTTTTTTGCTTGGTAGTATTAATTAATAGTTGGATTTTCCAGATTTAGTACGTTCAATCTGATACTTTATTCGATTCAACTCTAAACAGATTAGTAATAGTTTGCATATAGCCAAAGTTGCAATGCCAAAGTTTTTCCTACAAAATTTGTTCCGGCGTCATGAATTAGTTTTGTAGACAGGTCGAATAAGCTATTGAAATTTGCAAAGCAAATGTTTCTTCCATAGTAACGGTAGATTGGGGGAAAAGAACACACAATTTTGAAAAAGTATCGATGATAACAAAGATATAATTGTAATTCTCAGAATTTCCAGCCAAGGGATAACGGTATCTTAAAGTGACTTTATTAAATTTATTTAAACTAGGAAAATCCACGCACAAACGATATGTCTCATCTTTTTATTGACCAATATTATTGGGCTCACAAATGGAGAATTATTCTCATGCACGATATCTTTTTTTATATAAGATCAGCAATAAATTGGCGTACTTTTTAGCGTTCAAACTCTTACATACGATAAAAGTAATAATAAATAGTTGGGTTAAAGTGATAGTTAATTCTCTAGTATTTACAGCATGAATCGAACCACCTGAAGTAGTCAATATATTCGGGTAATTTCCCGGTAATTCTAATAATTTTCGCATATTTAAAGAACATAAATTAGTTACTAGATTCGTATTAACATCAGTTTGAGCTGTATTAGGAGACGAAGGAATGGGAATAATTATTTGTTGCATATTTTTATCTTTTATTAAAATGACGTTGTTTTTGTAAACATTTTCACCAAGGACTACGTGGTATTTGGAATGATTACATGACACAACAATAAGATCGATTTTGAGATTTATATCAGGAAATTTTAGCAGTACTTCGGTAAAGAAGAACGATTTATTTATGGTACCATCAAACCACTGTAAGGTAGTGATACGGGAATTATTTTATCTACCAAAGTTATAATGAACATGTTAAAGCAGTATCAATAAAACAATTAGTGCTATATCCAGAAATAAACATGGGCACTGTTTTGACAGGGAACCCTGTGTTCTACGCTGGTAAAAATTCGTTGTGAACAAAATTGCAAATAGTTAATCTATTAAATGCATTAAATAGTTAATCTATTGATATAATAAATTTAAAAACCGCCTAGTGAACTTTGGAAACTATGAGCCGTTGAAGCTTTGAAAATAACCATGGCGCGGCCAAAATCGAGAATACTAAAAGGGATGCATCAAAAATCGAAGCAAATAAAGCTAAAAACAGAGAACAGGTTAAGAGGCATAGATTAAGTCAAAAATCATTGCAATCGGCCTACGAGAACCCAGTCAACCAGGCTTCCGAAGTTGTTTTTTGCGACGAAAATTTAAAACCGCAACGCAGTACAAGTGGGGTGACGTCATTCTCGCCTCGAATAACAATTGTGAGTACTAAACGAGGCAAGAAGAATCGATTGTGTCAAAATTCATCGCAATCGGGCCAGAAGAACTCAGCCAAAAAGACTCCGAAAGTTGCGGTCCGCGTGGAAAATTTAGAGCCACGCCCTAGTACAGGTAAAATGACGTCATCCGTTCGAACGAGAATAGTTCTCAATTGCGTATGGACTACAACTTGTCACTATTTCCTTGCAGACCTACCAGACTTCATGAAAGATCCACAATAAATCTTACCTTTGAGCGCAACATGAATCCAGCAATTATGGCATATGTCAGTTATTTTAGCTACCATAGACCAATAGTTCACAAGTTAACTATATAAAGAGGAGTAATAAATATATTTTATAAAGTAAATTTGTTTCATTTATTTCCTTATCATATCTACTAGACCTTAGTAAATTAAGAAAATCACAGTAACTTTGATATGAGTAAGTAGTATTGAAGATTATATAAACTATAGTAAGTATATACCTGTAAACAAAGAACATTCGGACTCGTTCAGTAGTAGTAAGTCAAAGTAAGTACTATATTAAAAGTAAATAGATACATGTAAAGAAGCCTCCGTCACATTCAGTGAAAGTTAGTAGATTTGAAATTATAGAAATATCTTATAATCAAAAAGAAACAACTATTTTACAAAGTATTTCCATTCCGCCGTGGGTAAAAAAAATCTATAAAAAAAGTAGAAGGGTTCCCTGCTGAAAATTGAGGCACGAACCGATCGTGCTTCCGTCCGTTTTTTAAATTTAAATTATGAAAAATATGTGAATTGCATAGAATCTGCTGAAATTATTTATTTATTTTTTTCAGGCGGTTGATAATTTACTTCTGTTTGCTATATATTTGTTATGGCCTGCTTTTTTGCAATGTCGGCAAGTGACATCAACCATTTTTTTGTTTCTTGTGTTACTAATATTTTTATAAATAGACGAAATAAACCTGCAATCACGAGAAAGTTGTCCCAATCGACAACAAAAAAAGTAATTAAATCACTAACAGAGACGGCACGACAATTATAAGCCGCCATTCCTATAGCAGGATCACCTGTCGAATGTGCAATTACTTTAATTAGATCGGCATCAGACCAATTTACTCGCATCCGTTTCAATTTCTGCAGTTACGTGCGTCTGAACTATGATAATTTACTGCATCATTTAAAAACTTACTCAATTCTTTTGTTTAGGAAAATAAATAGAAAAATCAAATTTGAAACCCACGTTTCAAACGTTTTGTTTCTCACGGTTCTTCCGTGGGCTGACTTGCAGTAAACCACCTTATAACCTGCCGATTATAATTAAAAAAAAAAGACCAATTGTACTCACAGTTTCTCTGTCTAACCATCTAAATTTGTTTTCATACCCGTCAATACGGGTCAATACCGGCAATAAGAGTTGTTTTGATGGACGATTCAGTTGGCGGCTCGTTTGTACCTGCATGCGTCTAGAGGTTATCTAAAATTGACACAATTACCCCCAAGGACCTGTTCAGTTCCCTCGGCCATTTTGAAAGTTATTTTCACCCTAAATAACACCACTACACGTGTACGCCACACCTAAAGTTAATTTTTGTAAACTTTTTTTATCTGCCAAGATCGAACGGTGAATGCCGTAAACGTCCACTTGACTGGTGTGAAGTTAGTAACTCTCCACTCGTCGACTTATCTGCGGGAATATACCAGACGCCTGCGCATCAAGACAAGGCAATAAGTGCGCCAAATATTTCAAATGGAATCTTACGAATATTATGAATAATTCATATTTTTATAGTGCTTTAAATAAAGTTTAACATACAAATTTTATAAATATTTAAATTTGGCCTGTTAATTTGTTGGCGTATCTATAACAATTCGATACAATTACTTAGGTATAAGTAAAAATTATATAATCAATATGTATAATGTAATACCAATAAGTACTTGTCACTATGCAATAAATTTGGAATACCTAAAAAATTCAGAATAACGTATATTGATAAAAATTTCGCAGATATATTCATTTGAAAGAAGTTTGATGATAATACTGCATAATTAATGAACGGATATTAGATTCGCGTTTTTGTTTTGATGTTTTTATATGTTTTTGTATTTATTGTTTCCGATTGGCTTATCTTATTTTAATATATTATAAACAGTTTTCCAATAAGAGTGTCAGAACTTTGAAACGTAATAGCGGCAACACTGTTTGAAATATAATTGTCACAGATAGTTGTGTTCAATGTACCATTGAAGGATATACAATACAATAGCGCGTATAAATTGGCTGTTGAAAGACGACCTCCACTTTGCGGAAAAAAATATTTTCTGACAAAATGCACTACTGGCTTAATGGGCTTGTAAATAAACATAACTGCGGGATATGGACCGATAAAAATGGTCAAGTGATGGAGACCTCTTTATTCTCAGAAAGTTACTATTTAGTGTAATATACTAACAAAATATCTTGGGACTAAACTGATAAATGTAGATATAAAAAATGCTTCATTTCAAGAGAAAGGGTGCGACTTGTCACAAATCTCGCTTACAAAATCGGCAATCGATTTATTGCAAGAAAAGGTTCCTCAATGCGTTATCATGCGATCTCACGCGCTTGGATTATATTTTATGGGGTTATGTTAAATTTCTGAATTACAGAAATAAACCCCGAACAATTATTGACTTTAAACGACATATTCAGGTCATCATTGAAAATATACTACACGATATGTGTGAAAAAGTAACCAAAAGTGGATCTCGAAAATGCACACCAGCAGACGAAGCCCAGATGACATTTGAACGACATTATTTTCAAAACATAATGCCATTATTTGTTCTTGAAGATAAAATATAAATTACCTGATTATCCAATCTTGATAGACACAGACTGGAAAAATGGTGTAGACATTAATGAAAGCTGGACATCTCTCCTTCGAAACAACCCTACCAGGAATGTCGATCATATCAATTTGAGCGGGATAAGGAAATGTTGGGTTTAAACATCCCGAGAAGCACCTGGAGTCGATTGAACAGGTTTAGAACCGGACATGACAGATGCAGTGACATGTTGCATAAATGGAAGATGGTGACTTCCCCTAGATGTGGCTGCGGCGACCCATATGAAACAATAAACTATCTGATTAACTCCTGCCCTTTGAGAAGTCTCCCTGGTGGCCTACGTGAACTCAATGATGCCACGCCGACCGCACTGAAATGGCTCAACGATCTCGACGTGAATGTATAATCATCTAGGTACATCGTCTCTGCTTGGATCTCTGAGTGTATGCGCGGAATATATATATATATATATATATATATATATATATATATATATATATATATATATATATATATATATATATATATATATAGATATATATATATATATATATATATATATATATATATATATATATATATATATATACATATATATATATATATATATATATATATATATATATATATATATATATATATATATATATATATATATATATATATAATGGATTATCACTTAATTAGTAGTTGTGCCTCATTTTGAAATTTTGACACTATTATTGGACAACCTTTTATAACATGTTATTAATAAAAATCATGTAGGTTTTAATGACAAAACATCGCATGTCAAGGAAAAACTGAGAATTGGCAAAACAATGAGCAAAATGTCAGCGAAGCATGTAGATTTAAAAACATATGGAAATATAATTGGTAGGTGGAAAAGATAGAGGTTAAAACTAGCTTACGTAGGAAGATATGGAGAATGGCTGAAGGAATGATTGACAAACGAAGAGAGAGGAAATTAATAAATTAACGAAAAATAATTACCTTCATTATAATCCAGAAAATAAGATGGTTGGCACACGTGCAAGGGTTGAGTGGAGAAATAGATGGCAAAGGTACCTTTCAAAGAATTGAGATTAAATTGTCTCGTGATGATGCTTACATGGTTAGAAAAATGCTTGTCGTGAACAAAAAAAAATAGGTATTTAGTGGTAAACCTCTTCGAGTTTAGTATTTCACTTCAAAGGTCTCAATATCAGGTCTGTAAATATGAAACCAGAATTTGCCCATAGATGACCCTAGCTGCCAATATAGTTACCGGCAAACCGCGTCATTGGCGCCATTTCCTTGTTGAATTGCCATTATCTGGCAAATATTTTAAACTCACAACAATACTAGTTTTATACAAAAGCATAGTTTGTAATAGTGCTGAACATGTCGACTTTTGTGCCTGGAATCTACGATTTGCAGACAGCATTGATTTTCTGTTACCATTTGAAGAAAACTGCTGTAGAATCGCATCAAATGATTGTAAATCACAGTACTTTGAGTGGTTTAAAAAAATCGAAAATGGCGATTTTGACGTGAAAAACGAATGACGTAGAAGACCACTAAAAAGGTTTGAAGAGAGGGAATTGCACGCATTGTTGGATGACGACGACGCAACTCAACCACAACAATTATCGGATCAATTAAATCTGACACGAGAAGGAAGCGATCTCTATACATTTGAAAGCCATGGGACAGATTCCGAAGATAGAAAAATGGGGGCCTAGAGTTACCCATGCTCTTATACGCTTAGGATTCTCAAAATATATCTACTATTTATCGCCAGTCACAATTCGATGGAGAAATGATTTTATTTTATACCTGGCGAGCAGTATTTCGTAAGTGCTTTTTCGGTTTTCCTGCTGTCTTTTATTCATATAAATATTTATTCATATAAATATTCATATAAAAAACAGCAGAAAAACCGAAAAACTTGCGAAATACGGCTCGCCAGGTATAAAGGAAAGTCATTTCTTCATCGAATTGTGACTGGCGATAAAAAGTTGATATATTACGAGAATCCTAAGTGTAAAAGAGCATGGATAACTCCAGGCAAACCATCGACATCGACTGCAAGGCCAAATGGCCTATGGACGGAATTTCGTGTTTGGGGGGATTAGAATGGTGTGATCTATTATAAGCTGCTAAAAACTGGCGGTACCATTAATAAAACTGACGCTACCGACAACAAATTATCGATTTGAATCAAGCTTTGCATGAAAAATGACCAGTATATTCAAAAAAGGCAACACAAAGTGATTTTTCTTTATTATAATGCACCATCAAACGCTGCAAAACTGGTCAAGGAAACGATTGAGGCGTTTATTTGGGAAATACTTTCACATGCGGGTTACCAACCAAACTTGGCTCTGTGACTTTCACGCACTTGTTGAGCAACGCTTCACTTATTCACTACGAAAATAGATGAAAACGGCTCGATGACTGGTTTGCCTCAAAAGAGCAACAACTTTTTTAGTGTGCAGGTGGGAAAAATGTATAGCTAGCGATGGGCAATACTTCGAATAAAATACTTTTTATTATTTTCTTGTAATAAACGAGTCTTTTCTATACAAAAATTCCACTTTCATATTTTCATGCCTCGTAGAAGAATTGGTAATTGGTAATTGGAAAGGTAACTATGAATAGAAAATCAGCGTACAAGAGGTGGGAAGGAAGGCCAAGGAAAATATGATAAGAAAACATTCTGGAAGACCTTATAATTTTAAATGTCGAAGACAGTCAAGAAAAAGTCCGAATTAGTGAAGAATGGAGAAAACTGTTGAAAGAATTCGAACTAAAAGTGGAATATAGACAAACAATTTCGGATATGTAATTAGGTATATATGTAAACACTTTGTGAATTCCGACAATTAAAAAAAAGTATATATTGATTGGTCGAATTTTATCAGCTTTTATTGTATTGTTATGAAAAAAGCAAAGTTAGTTGATATGTTTTGCAACAGCAATAAAATAAATTGGGATAGAAGACCGTTAAACCACTGATGGTAATATTAATACTGTTAATCACCGGTCACGATATTCTGATGAGCTAGTCACTCCACTGGAAATACAAAGGCCCCAAAGGTTGTTTCTCCTATATTTTACGGATCAATGGTTCTACGCCCAGCGTAACTTTCACCTCTCACCTCTCAGTATATGTCAGATCACCTATCTCCCTCAGTATTTTCATTTCAGCCGCCGTTAATTTAAGCTTTAATCTTTGATTCAGTACCCAGGGTTCCCAGTTATATATCAAAGTGGAAATAAAGATGTTTGATACAATTATAGTTTTGTATTCTTGTATATATCTCTTCTGTGGGTTTATATCTCTTGGTTTATATCTCTTTTTGTGGTCTCGTGGAGAATATTAGAATATATTCAAAAAACAAAGAAAAAAATTTCCCATGCTCTAAATGAGAGCCTGTCCCTAGACCGATTTCTGGCGTTAAGTCGTCATCAATCGGGCTTGCGTTGAACGTTTGAAAGCAACTGAAGGATTGACTATGGTTCTGGTTTCAAGATCGATATACAGGGTGTTCTCAAAGTTAAGTCACTTATTTTAAAAGGTTGTAGAACTCGTGGAAATAAGTAATTTTACCAAAAAAATATTTATATAAAAGTTACAAAATTTAATAATAAAATTTAATTATTTATTATTATTAATTTAATAATTACAAAATTTAATAATAATAAATAAATGATATTTATTTATAAAAGTTACAGACCTGACTTTTTGATATTCTCGAGCACTGCGTTGTAAACACATACACAAGTATTTGTTTACTGCTGATTCTGGGTATGACTAGTTTTTTGTATTCTTGTACGATATTTTTTTGAGTGTGATGTTCGATTTGAACAGTAGTAATAATTTCATAACAGTGCGTGTTTAATTTTTGGATATTTTCTGCGATTAAAATGCCACACGTTTATGAAAACAATAAACTAGTGGACATAATATTAATATATACATCCGGTTCCGCGGATCTTTGTAAAGTTAGTTACAAGACTTCGCGATACAGGGTACTTAAAAGCACAACGAAGAGGTCTCGCTGGTAGACCTCCTCCACGCGAAATGGTTAAGATTGAAAGAGAAATTTTAGAAATTGTCGAAAACGAGCCAACAACGAGCACTAGGTCTATAGCAGGTCAAGTTGAAGTTAGTCATAGTAAAGTGTGAAAGACTATACGACAAAAACACTTTCATCCCAATCATTATCAACAACTACAAGCGTTACAACCCGAATAGTATCCTAGAAGAGTTGAATTTTGTCAGAGGCTTTTACATCAATACAGGACAAATAAAAATTTTACCAAATTTATTTTGGCCACCGATGATGTTACATTTACAAGAAATGGAGTAAATAATTTTCACAACAATCATGTTTGGGCAGAAGAAAATACGTATGCAGTGAAAAGAACCCATTTTCAGCACATATTTTCAGTAAATGTTTGGGCTGGCGTAGTAAATGCCATGTTTATTGGGCTTTCTTTCTTCTAGGTCAACTGACAGGTGAAAATTATTTAAGACATTCTTCAAAATAATCTGCCACAATTATTACATGATGGAGCTCCGCCACAATTTAGACGAGAAGTTCAGGAACATTTAAATAATGAATTTCGTAACAGATGCATAGGGCGCAATGGACCTGTTTTTTGGCAAAAAACCCTAAAAAGGTTGCCCTAAAAAGTTGCGATTTCCGATTTACCAAATTATTTCCTGTGACCACAGATATATTCTTGAGGTAAACATGCCCATTTTCTTGTTAGAAGCTCCCTGAATCTAAAAGAATTTGGAATTCTGACCATGTGTGGGGAAATTCTTCCTTGAAGCATGTCTCTTAGAAGACCAATTACATTCAGGTCCGAAGATTGTGCTGGTCATGGCAATATGTCAATTCCCTCCTTGATTATCCAGTTTACTACAACACGCATGGTATGTGGACGAGCATAAAATGAAGTTTTCACCAACAACACCAGCAAATGGGCGTAATGGGTGGAAGAATATTATCCAAATATTGCCGAACTATCTAAAATCCATTTGGAAAAATTAGCTCGGCTGTATCGCCAATAATGATTCCATACAGTACCTCCTCCGTAAGCATGCACCTCCTGGACGTGCCTCAAAGGTTCCAAATCTCCAGATCATCTCCATGCTCTTATTCGACGAGAATCGGGATGAAATCCAAATCTGGACCCATCAGTGAACAAAACTGTGGACCAAGCAGTTTCATCCCCATTTTGAAAGCCTCGACACCAGTCTAATCTTGCACCGTGATTGCGTCTTGAGAGAAATGTGCATTTGAGTATGCAGATTGGCTTCATAGAGACGATTTTTTGTCTATTGGTAGGTTGCAGGCTTCGTGTCTTTTTTGGCAGTTAAAACTAAAAATATATCTTGAGATGCAGTTGTACAGCGTTCTTGTCCTGGACTTTATTCAACCGGACTTCCTGTTTCCCTAAAACGCTTCAATAGCTGACTGATGACACTTTGTGAAAAATTTATCCGCTTCAACTTGTTGCATGCCAGTTTCAAGATCTACTGCCCGATTCATATCTTGTAATGTTGTCATTTCGTTATAAAACAAAATATTTTCCACCTAAAACACAATTTTTGCCATGTGGTTTATAACAAAAAGAACGACAGAATAAATAAAATATAAAAATGTATCAGAATAAACGAATTATTTTTTTTGCATCTATACTTTATATTAAGTTTTTATCGCTACTTCAAGCTTTAAAAAGCAAAAACTATTTGACTTTTAGCATAAGAACATATACGTAACTTTAATGTATAATTTAAATGATATATACATGTTTATTCTTATTGTATGGAAATATCGTTAGAGTTTTCTTGTACGTGTATATGGCTATTATTCTATTATTAACGTTGGCTTCAATGTTTCCGGTATTTTCAAACGTCCGATATACTCTAGGTTGTTCGTTGATTTTATATCATGGACCACAACATTTATTTACATATCTTCCCGATATTTTGTTACTATCAATATTGTCTCTATTTTGTAAATGTCATGTAATCTCTATAGCTCTTAGAGGTCAGTTATGGATTTTACAGTAATCATTAGGTCATCAGCATAGAGGAATTCCGTAACAACTATACCTCTCAAGTATACGATTTCAGCCTAAAAGCCTTTTCTTTCTCTTCCTGTCCTTATACATGCTTCATCTAAAACTGTGATAAATAATGGTGAACTCCGTCCCTGCCGTCTGTAGTGCCAAATATCATTTTCACTATGTTGCTCTTTGCCCCATATGTGCTTTGAATTACATTATATTAAACCATTGAAATATATAAAAACCTAGCGTCTTTTTCCCAAATCTTTCTTCTTAGCATCGTCTGAAAAGCATTATTAATATATTATGCATAGTTACACGGGTCTATATTGGTAAGTATCTATCTATATGTTTTTTTTGTTGCATGTCCAGTCGTGAGTATTTCGTTCTATTCTGAAACCTATCTGATTTTTCTGTAAAATTGCTTCTACATATTTGTTATCTCAATCTACCGTCAAGTATCCTTTCAAACACCTTCCCTGCAACTGTAAATAATAATATTCTCTATAATTCTGACAGTCCTTTTTTATGTATAAGGGAGCCACGTCAGCTCTGGTGTCTAAGATGTCAGCCTGGCCATACGGCAGTTAACGTGGATCGGGTTCAATTTCTGTACTAGGCAAAAAAGTTTTTCTAAAATTCTTGTGAATGTTTCTAGGTAAGAGTGTAAAATCTGACAAGGAATCACCCCTCAGTCATGCCAGTTCGAGGCTGTATAAGGTCTTCTCAGAGATTTTCTACGTTGGTCATTCGCCAGTCGGTAGATTTCTCGAGATAATTTCGGCTAAGCACAAAACCAAGGGTTGATAGCCCGAGGGGGGTGTTAACCAGGTTTTCGGTAGCTGATGAACGTGGTTCGAAACCCACGTTAAGCTGTAGGTCCAGTCGCTAAACAGCCTCCTAAGTTGCTGATGAGCCTCTAACCCCAAATATTTTCTTTACTTTTTTATGTATAGGTATTGTAACTGCTAGTTACCATCCTTTCGGAATTTGATTTGCTTTACCTATATATTTTGTCATTTCTGATTTTATGTTCTCTATCTATTACCGGTACTTTACGTGTTTTTATTTTCCGTAGAGTATTTTAAATTTATTTGATTTCTATTTCTTGATCTTCAGTGTAAGCGGCAGAGTATAGATTCTCATATATGATTGCAATTACTCTTTGTTATTATTAGAATATATTATCATTAAAATATTCCAACCATCTTTTATTTATCTTCGATTCCGACGTTAACAGTTCTTTCATATTATTAATAAACAACAAATTTAATTTTTTACAGTTTTATCCACAACACTATTATGTACCAAACAGGCAACTCCTTCTTGGGTCCATCGGTTTTTATCAGCCCCGCCGTATAGTAGCAGGTAACCATTTTGTATTTCAGATATTATCTGGCCTTTTTTCTTAGTTAATGTGATTGCTTAGAATTTGATCTCCATTTTATCAAACTCCTAAACTACTTCATTTTCTTTTCCTGCTTATACCTTTTATTTATAATAAATTATATTTCGCATATTTTATTGGCAAAACAATCAATCTCAATTATATGTTATTTATTATTTATTTTTGAGTACTTTTTAGTTTAACATCAATATTTATTTCTTTTGATATATAACTCTTAACTAACTACTTAACATACAAATAACATACGGTAAAATGACATTAAATTTAAATGACTGTCAGAAAATCCGGAACACGTAAGGCAATAAATTAAACATCTTCAACCAATGTTTATTTCAGAAGATATGAAATTTCTCTCTCAATTTACTCTAGATCTTTTGCATATGCTTCTATCAGAAGAGAAAAAATTACATATTTGTCCAAGCTGCAAAGTGACAATAATTCAACACTTTTGTGGAAATGTATGTGTAATACAAATCTTTGTTATTCAGCTAGAATGAATGAGCTACCTTTTATTTTACGAAATCTTGAGAGCTTAAATTATTACTTTATTAACGTTTTTAATAATTCCAATAACCGTCGTGCTAGGATGACTATAATAGCAATTTTAAGTTCTCCCTAGTGGGTACAAATATTATTCTTGAAATAGTTGATTCAATAAAGTCTAACAGTAGTGGAATGACAGAATTTCTATCTGTATAAAATCCTGATTGCAGCGATTCTTGATCATATTATCATATGTTGTCATATGTAATTCTGTTGCCTTCAATGTAGATATTTCTCTAGAGCTTGGCGTGCTAGTCCTAATTTCAATCAAGACTTGCACCCAATAGGTCTGTTGCCTATTCTATCTAAGATCTAAGGCCATAGTACCACCACCGCTGTATTGAATTTTACTGACGATATAATTTTATCCCTTAATAAAACATTATGATTTAATAGATCGTAAGGTGTTATGTGCAAAAGTTATATATTATAGTTATGATCATATTATTGTATCTTTTATCAAATCCTACTTATGAAACAGATCCAACGTATGTGTGTGGCAATATCCTTAATTTGGATCCTCTATTGAATCTAATATATGCAGGGCATCTATTAAGTATGGAAACGGTCAAATATCTCGAAAACACTGTGAGATTTCTTAATGAAATATTGTACACCAATATCAAGAGGTGTTTGCCACTTTTTGGCAAACACCATATTTTCATTTCACCTTCTTGTCACTTATTTGAAATGAAACGCTAACTTGATTTTTTCTATGACAGTACTTGACAGTACTTTACAAAAGTACTTGAAATTAGCATTGTTGGAAACAGCATTTTTTTTTAATTCAACGAGGTAAATATTGTTTTTTTTTTTAATAGATTTAAAAATAAAGTTTCGGTCTCAATATGAGATTAAAAAAAAACAATATGAAAATTAGAAATATTTTTTTTATTAAACATCTATTTACAAAAGGTGTTCAAAGTGTCCACCATTGACTTCCTAGCAGTAATGGATACGTCGGACACAGCCTTGAATTGCGTTTTCCCACCTGATAAGAGGTATATCGGCAATTTCTTGTCGAATTCGTAATTTGAGGTTTTCGAGATTTGCTGGCCTATTAACCGACTTTTTAAATAGACCCACAAAAAAAATAGATAGTGTCAAGTCTGGTGATCTTGCCGGCACTTCGATAGCTTCTGGTTAAATTGTTAAAGATTTGTAATTTAATTAAATTAAATTACATATTTTTAATTGAAAAAGACCTCCTTTAATTTTGGAGAACGATAAAAAAACGGTTTGTTCAAAGTATGCGCCTTCGCTAACTGCACACCTTTCAAATCTCATTGGCAATTTATGATTGCCCTCCCAGAAAAACCCTACATCTTTTAAGGTGGTCCAGCCGTCAAGCCATTTTTCGACATCTCCGTAATTGTTGAAGGGTTTTATGGAAAATGTGTGAGACATCGATGAAAACAAGTCTTCTGACTACCAGAAATGATGTTTCCGATCACTTTCGCGGTGTATTATGGGACGCTGTGGTGTTGCAAAATTACTTTTCCTTGTCTTGTCTCCCTTTGTTCATTCTAGTCGCTCTTGTATCAATGCATAGTTGGAATTGATCATTAGTTGACGGTAACGAACCGCATTAATTTTTTGACCTGGTTTCAGAAGCTCATGGTACACGACACTCTTCTGATCCCACCAAATGCACAGCATTGTCTTCTTTCCAAGTTATTTGGTCTTGGTGTGGATGTTGATGGATGTTCTAGCTCAACTCTTAATTTTCTGCCTTTTGGGTTCTTGAAACATATCAATTTGTCGTCTCCAATCCACGATCCCGTTTTCATCGCTACGATTTCGTCTCCACGATCCCATGCAAAAAAGTCTGCCCGGAAAGCAAAACTTCGCACACCGTTTTTCGGTTTTCCATCTGTCTGCCGTACAGCTGATGAGGTACGCATTTTCCTGCCTTGGCATGATATGTAGACGATCACAAATGGTTCAGCGACCAACATTTAACTTATCTGCCAATTGTTGTTGAGTTTGCATATCGCCGTCTTCCAGAAATGTTTACAAAATTTTTTAAAACAAAATTTTTAAAGGTTGATTTTTGTCTGTAAAGGCTTTGTTGTAAAGGCGTTCTTTGTCTTTCAAGTCAAAATCGCCACTTTTGAATCATCTACATTAACGCCCACAAGAGTCTTACTTTGGGACATTACCAACGAAGTTTCCACAAGTATACGACGGCTTTCACTCACATTTTTCTTTGGACTGAACAAGAAATGCAGCACATGCTGTAAATACTCTTTATTTGGCTCGAAACTCGACATGTTTACCACAGGAAAACCCGAAATCGTTTAAACATCAATGTTTAATCATTTTAAAAGGTCCTGTCGTAGCAACAAAATGACATAAGAGATTAGGCTGTGAACCGACCCTTTTTTTCAGCGCCAATTCATTGAACGATAGATTATTTGACCAATTGTATAGTAAAAATACAATCGCTTGTTGCTGCACATAGAAGTTCGTTGGCTATCAATAGGCATTTGTCTGAATCGTTTTTTCAATCTACTTGACTCAATACTGGACTTCATCGAAAATTGAGACGAATCTGCTTTTGTGGAAAAACTTCTTCTGTTCAAATAAAATCTAGGTACAGGTCAATACAGTTACTTTCCAACATTATCAGCAGTCTCTGCAAAACAGGGAGATTTACTTACATACAGCCAATACATTACTTACTGCCAACACGTTCTTCATGCTGATTTCATGGAGCGATTCCAAGATATTTTAATATGAATGTACCGAGTTGGGTTTTAGATCCTTTCGTAAATACAGATATAGCAGAATCATAAAATTTAGAAGAGGAACACGTAGAACTGCCAACTAACAAAGAACTAAAAGTAAATGTCAGATATTGATACAGGAGTTCTGGTTTCAAAAACCAATACAAGGTCGCTACCCTGGATAGTGGGCAATAGTAGAAAAATTCTCAATTGCATTTCCTTCAATGTATTTGACTGACCGTGGATTCATTACAGTAGAAAATTAACTGTATAAGAAAAGGAACATTCTGCACACTACTGATTGTGGCGTGTGCGAATGAGAACGTGCGAATTAGAACCCGATATTATGAAATTGTTAAAATTCCACCTGCCTCAACCATCTCACCAAATCCATGTTTTATTTCTTATTGATTTTAGGTTTGTTTTTAAATTTTGAATAAATAATTCTTTACTTCATTTGATGGCATTTTTAATTAATTTGTACTTTGTGATTGTTAATAGATTTTATATTTTAATATTTTAATATATTTATATTATAATTATATTAATATTTTAATATTTAGTATAATTAACTATTAGAGAAAAGGGCGCAATGGAATTTTTTCCTTGTAAAAGGGGCGGTGGTTTAGGAAAAGTTGGGAACTTTTGGTATATATGGTCCAGATGATTTTAAATCTCAATTCAACGATTCACAAAGAGCAGAAGAAGCTTATTATGGTATACCAGAATTGTACATGAACATATTATATTTAAATTACATATGCACGTTGTTAATGACATTGAATATATATATAGTATTATATAATACTATCTATCTGGTATATTAATCTCAGTTTTATATTATATGAATATAAATAAAAGGTATTATAATTAATTAAAATAAATGACGTCCTAAATTTATATTTTATTGTGTATCATTCTTCCGGAAATGGTTATTAACGGGGGAAACAAACATTTCTTTTGTCGCTAAATATATTCATGATGAATAATAAACAAGTTCCACAGGACTTTAATTAAGGATTTTATGTCTAACGATTTACAGTCCAAAATTATATTATTCCGTCTTGTTTGTTTTGTTTAGAGACTAGTTCATTACCTCAAGCAAGCATCTTCTTATTATTTTATATTCCATCATTGTTGTCATAAGTAGCACTACGCCCGAGTGTAAATATTGTTATATTTTTTAAGCAGTAAATAAGAGATTTTATGGAAGTAATTTTGGGCAAATTGAACACTGCTTTTCTTTGTTAAAATTTTCAACATACAAAACAATAACGTAACTAGTTTCAAAACACTAAGAACTAGACATTACAAGAATTAATAGATTGAGAAAGGTTCGGACCGTTGTAACCCAGAGATGTCCGTATTATTATATTCATATTAATTTATATATATATATATATATATATATATATATATATATATATATATATATATATATATATATATATATATATATATATATATATAAGAACGCGAGACCGTGGAGAGAAATATGTATTACAGAAATCTTTCACCCATACTCAACGTAGTGTCACCACTCGTCTCCGCACAATTCCATGCGCCATCAGGTATCTCTTGGGACTGGTTTCTAGCTGTTCAACAGTCGTCAGTACAGCTCAAGTTGAACGCAGGGAAAGCAGTTGAGGGAAGGATGTCAGGGCCAGGCCATGTCAACTGACCGTTTTGATAATGATTCGTGATAACACACAACTCAAACCATCATACGGCGAGTGCTAGTAGCAGTCAGGACCATGTTATTAGTAAAGGAGTACAATTTCGGGTTTGCGATCTGTTCTGTGTAATCGATTCGATCTGTGTAAGATTTCATTCTTTGATTACCCCCAAAATATTTCGCTAGGATTATTTCTGACTTCTTCAGGAGGATCAACTTTGCGCAGTGGCATTATGGTAACCAATGAGATTTATCTGAGGTGCGATTATTGCTAGGAGACGCTAAAGTGTTTATACGTGTGATAGCTTATTGGTTAAAGCGGCACCCCCCTCCACGTGGGCTCCTAGCGGGCAACGAAGGACTGGCAATCAGTCGTGCTGTGGGTCTGTGGCACGCCGTAAGCTCCAGTTCACGGCCAAGAGGTGTTTAGAGAGGGGTTGGGGAACCCCTCTCATAGGGAAGGGTAGGGAGGTTCTGTCAAAGATCCGGTCGGACCGGGCTTCCGCCGCGAAGCCGAACAGCAGATAGAATGGAAATTGAAGGCATCAAGCAGAAGCGACCAAGAGAGACTTCCCGAGGAATGGAGTCGGAAGAAGACAGCGACCCGGCCCCTCGTTGCAAGAGAGCAAAGGACGTAGCTCCAAAGAAAACCATAGAATCTAGTAAGAATCAACTAACTGAACATGTCAATGCAATTAAAGATTATATCCGCAGATTGGACATCATGTTCGATCAGATTGAGGATAAGAACAAGAAATAGAAAATGCAAAAACAGACAAAACTAATATTTGGTAAGATTGAGGAGATCAACTCCCAAGTAATAGAAGTTATTGAGATGAAGCCGACGGTAGAAGTCGACCTATCAGAAATAAAGCAATTGATCAATGAACAGAATGATAAGATACAAGAGCAGAGCAGAAAAATCGAGGCTGTTTCCCGTACGCAAGAACCTACGTATGTAAGTGCAACGGCCTCCACTAGTGCAGTAAAAGTTAGTGGTATCAAAAAATCTATGCCGGTGGCAAAAACCTTCAAAATACAACTATCAAGGAAGGTTGATGGTAAAGAGACGTCAGGAGAAGAACTTAGAAAACTGGCAATGAGTAAGATCAATCCTAGCAAAATAAGCATTAAGCCAACTAGGATTTATGCTACAAAAAATAACAAATCATCATAGAATCATCCACAAACGATATAGAAAAGATTTCCAAGTCTAAAGTTATAAAGGATTTAGACATAACAATTGCACCTCTGGGAAAATACAAGCCCAGGCTAACAATCTTTAATGTACCATCAGATATTAGCAAAAATTTTCTAAAGCAGGAAATCGAGGAACAGAATTTTGAGCAAAATGGTGTTGAAAAAGAACTGGATATAAATCCTATCTTTAAGTTTGGTCCCAGGGACAAACATTTCGTCCATTGGGTAGTGGAAGCAGATGCCAAGGCTAGGAATGATCTCTTAAAGAAAGGCACTATATATCTAGGATGGCATTCATGTAAAGTAGACGATCGCATCCAAATAACTAAATGCTACAAATGTCAAGGCTTTGGCCATACATCCAATAAGTGCACGGAGGAGACTGCCTGCAGGTACTGTGCTGGAAAGCACGACACCAGGGGCTGTCAGAATAAAAATAAACCTGAGACACACCAGTGCGTTTTATGCATCAACGCCAAGCACTCTGAAACCAAGCACCGTCCAAGAGATTCGAGGTGCACTGTGTACAAACGTCGAATGGAGGCTTTTGTTGCGAATATCAATTTCGAAGATTATAATGGGTAAAAAAACTTTATCAAAATAGGACAGCAAAACTTACACCATACCTATGCAGCGACTCTGGACTGCCTAACTTCGGCCGTGGACAGAGAATTGGACTTACTGCTTCTTCAGGAGCCGTACACGTGGGCGAGAGGTGGCCTGTTTACACTTCCGGGCTTAGGAAGGATGGGACTAATAGCTGACCAGAAATGCAAATTTAAAGTGTGCATTGTGGTGATTAATCCCTCATTATGTGGTTTAAAATTAGTCCAGTTTACGGACGAAAACACAGCCAGTGCCAACATTGCGACGAAAGGCGACAAACTAGTGATATGCAGTGCATATTGGTCTCCCGCCAGGGACTTTGAACTTCAAGCACAATTAAACACAGTTAGATACATGTCCAGCATCTTTAAACATAAGCCAGTTCTGTGAGCGGTGGATGCAAATGCTCATCACCATATGTGGCATTCTCAAGGCATTAATGAGAGAGGTGAAAGGATTGCAGAGTTCTTGACTATCGAGGGCTTGAATACCTACAACATCAGCAAAAACATTACGACTTTTAGCAGCACACTTGGGGAAAGTAACATAGATCTAACCATTGGCAATCATAAAACAACAAATAAAATAGATAAATGGAATATACTGGAGGACTCATTGAGTTGATCACATACAACGGGAAGCTCGGATACGACATTGATCAGATAATATATAAAACTAGCTTGACCAAAATAGACACTGAAAAGGCTATAGACATGGCCATCGTGGGTTTGGCTAAAATAGAGAGATCAGTGTGGGAGCCATCTATTGCTCATATAGATAAAATAGTCCAACAATTAGAGGAGTTACTCCGGGATATCACCAGTGTTGCAGTACCTAAGAAAAAGATCTTCCCCCATAAGCCCGTATGGTGGAATGAGCATATCAACAGCATCAAGAAAGAATGTTTTAGGCTTAGAAGGAACTAAAAAGAAGCTTTAGGAACGAAAGAAGCTTTAGAAACTTAGAAGGAACTATCAAAAAGAGAGAGAAACAACTGATCGAGATAGAAGAAGAGAGATGTATCTGGCGGCAGTGACAAAATTGCGCAACGCAATAAACAAGACCAAAACGGAGTCTTGAAACACGTTCGTCTCAGACCAACTGAGAAATGATCCGTGGAGCATTCCTTATAAACTGGCTTCCGGACGAATGAAGGGTACGGAAAATATTATTAGCTCCATTAGATCGATCATGGGTGACCGGGCAGATTCACTGGACTTTGAGAGCACAGCCGAGCTGGTTCTAAAAGAGTTTATACTAGATGATAATATAGTGGAGGACACACCAGAACAAGCACTAAGAAGGATGACCGCGGAAGATACAGATGCTCCGAGAGGTAACGTTCAGCATATACCAAGAGAGGAAGTGGAGGAGTACTTACTCAACATCAATGTTAGGAAGGCCCCGGGTCCCGATGGGATTCCGGGTATTACACTTAAAATGCTAGCGGTGGCCATTGCGGATATGCTTTGCAGAATCTTCAATGACTGCCTGCTGCTATCGTACTTCCGTAGAAGGTGGAAAGAAGGGGTCATTTTGGCCATTCCGAAACCAGGCAAAAATCCAGAATGCTTTGACTCCATTAAACCAATTACTCTCTTACGCATTATGGGTAAAGCTCTTGAATTTTTTGTCAGAAAGCAATTCTTCCTCTATACAGAGAGGAAGAGAATTTTCACCAGCCAAACCAGTTCGGCTTTATTAAAGGTAAAGGGACCAATCAGGCTCTAACCAAGTTCACAAACTTAATTAAAGATAGTAACAATAGATATACCGCAACCATCCTTTTAGACATCAAAGGGGCATTTAATAACGTTTGGTGGCCGGCCGTGCTTCATGCTCTTAGAGACAGGGGACTGCCGGGACACTTATTTGAGTTGATGATTTCATACTTTACAGATAGGCATGTCAGACTGGACGCCGGGCCCGACACGGCCGGAACAATAATGAAGAAGGGTTGTCCTCAGGGGTCTAAATTGGGACCCAATATCTGGAACCTGGTTGTGGACGATCTCTTAAAACAATTCGATGAATATCCAGAATCAAACATTATTGCTTTTGCAGATGACTTAGCAATCATAGTAGGGGGCAACAGTCGTCCGGCGCTAGAGGTTCAGAGGAATCGAGCTCTTTCTATAATAGATAAATGGGCGGGACTCAGTAAACTCGACATCTCCCCAGAAAAATCCCAGTACCTGGTATTCGGGCGAAAGCTCATAAGGAATCCCACAGTCAAAATTGGAGAGAAAAACATTAAAAGAACCAAACAGGCAAGATATCTGGGGATCCTAATCGACGACAAATTAACATTTTCAGCACACATCAAGAAAATATGTATCAAAGGAAAGACGCTGTTCCAGGCACTCAAGAGATCTCTGAGCAAGGTCTATACAGTTTTTGCCGACTCACTAAGAACAATATTCTATGGGGCGGTAATCCCTACTTTAACATATGGACTGAGATTTTCCAGGACAAATTAACTCAGGCAAGAAATTTGGCCCAGCTGGAATCCCTGAGAGGGGCCATCTCTCGCACCATTATAGGAGCCTATACCACCACTTCTACAGCGGCATCAGCTGTTCTAGCTGGCATACCTCCAATAGAGGACTTGCTGTATGAGTATTTAGACATGAAAGCACACAGAAAAGGCGCACTGGTGAGTCGATATGGCCAAGATATCCTGGGCGTGCCCAGCCTATCCAAGAAAAAAATCAAAGAGAAACTTCGAACTTCGAAACTTTGAAGAACCATGACCAAATGGCAGGATGCCTGGGAGTCTGGGTTGACTGGGAGGCGGACCTTTGGCTTCTTCACATGCATCGAAAGATACCAGGAGTTAAACTTGGACCTGAACAAGAAAACAACTCAAATACTTACTGGACATGGACAGTTTGGAGTTCACTACTATAGAATTAGCAAACTGGAAAGCCCGGACTGCCCATCCTGCAGGAATGGGGAAATAGACGACCCAACACATAGAATACTCTTTTGCCAAAAGTATGAGAGGAAAAGAGAGCAGCTAAGAACACTGATGGAAGGGCAATGGCCACCAAGGACAGAAGAACTATTTACTGCGAGGCTTTGTGGCGGAAGGACTGGAGACATCCGACCGTTAGAATGCATTTTTATTTTTAACTTAAAGAAAAACTCTTTAGTTCAGATCCATTAGTTAAGGGACAATCAAATAACAATATAAAATTTTTTGTTATTTTGCAATTAGGATAGGATAGATTTTAGAAATGTGAATTGAGCTTAGTTTCATTTTGTATTATGGAAGACTGATAAAATTCTCGCACTGACAAAATTCATGATATATATATAGCTCTTTTAATTTTATAGGAAAATAACAAGTAGACTCTAAGGGAAGGTTTCTGGGACTTCCCGAGCCAAGGCTCATACTTGAGGGATCCTCCCTCACACCCTTTTAATTCTCAAGCTAGAATCAGATCAGTCCTAGGAATTTGTACATTTTCTAAATAAATAAAGAATACATAGCAGAACAAGAAGAAGCATTATATTATCTTTACCTCGTTCAGGGTCTAAGATCTTTAATCTCAAATAAATTTACTTAAAAGAATAATGAATTAACTAATTAATAAATTAAGCTTTAAATAGATCAAGAGGGGCACCGTCTGCGAGAGGGATAGGTGGGACCCCCCGCTTCTTCTTCTTCTTCTTCTTCTTCTTCTTCTTCTTCTTCTTCTTCTTTTTCTTCTTCTTCTTCTTCAGGAGGAATAACAGAATGTTTAAAATTCCACTGAAATGTTAAAATATATGAAGTTTTAAAATATATATGATAAAAAAATATAGAAAATATTTTCTGTTTGTTTTATTATATATATTTTAACATTTCAACTGAATTTTAAACATTCTCTTTTTCCTTATGCAGAAGTCAGAAAAAATTCGAAAGTCGGTCAATACACCACTTTTTAATCTACATCACTAACGTATCTAAAATTAAGATTAAATGCAAAACAAAAGTAGTTACCGTTTGCCATTTCGAAGCATTAGTCACCACTACTTTCCAGTTACGTGTATTTAATTATAAATTGGAATTGTGTATGACCTAGTTCATTTATGGAAACCCTTATTATTAATTGCTTTCAAAAAATGCAGAACCTGGAAATCGACATGCACATTATTTAAATACTCATTTGTTTGTCATATAAAGAAAGTCGATAGACTATAAAATGTTAATGTTTCAATTATTAATGTACGTGCACCTAAACGTTAGTCCTTTTACAGTTGAAACACTGTGTCAATATGTGATGTGGCGTACGTTATGGCATTTGTATATAGCAGTTATATTCGTGTAGTGTTTATGGGACGAACTGAAACATAAATGTCTTTTCACTTAATATATTTCAAAAAATATGTGTTTATTGCGACTTAGCATTGTATTTTGCCATAATTCTCGTATGTGATTCAAATGAAAGAGCTACTGTGGTCTTGAAATTTTCAAAAGGCTTATTTTTGATACCTAGAGGTCGATGTTAGGAGATTTAATGTATTTAAATGATTGATTTACAAGCCTTTTAACAGATGGCCACATTGTAGCCTTTTAAAAGGGACTTCCGAAATGCAATGATTTTAATTATCCTTTATCTCCATTGGACCCAATACAGATTAGGTTAGTCTTCAGGATTTATTTTTATTTTTATCTCTAATATAATTTTCTAGTGCATTTAAAAATATATTTATGAATATTTACAATAAATATGTTCATATGTTTGAGAAATAATTTAACATTAATTATATCTATAAAATTATTGTTTTCAATACAATTTGTAGACGGTGCCCTTTATATTTTTTAAGTTATCTTGTATGTTCTTTTATTCTACAAAGGCTGTGGGTAAAAGAAAAGAAATATTTTAGATAACATGAGAGAAACTGTTGAGATATTCGGCGAACGAAAATTATATATATATATATATATATATATATATATATATATATATATATATATATATATATATATATATATATATATATATATATATATATATATATAATATATATATAATTATAATTATAATATATATATTATTATATATATATATATATATATATATATATATATATATATATATATATATATATATATATATATATATATATATATATATATATATATATATATATATATATATATATATATATATATATATATATATATATATATATATATATATATAAATCTTTGAAACTTGAAGTCACCAATAGCATCAATTTTCTGAAGAACGTAGCATATTAACATAGAGAGAGAGAGAGAGAGAGAGAGAGAGAGATATAGAGAGAGAACATAGCATATTATTAAGTGATTTATTCGTTGTAGTAATATTTCCGCGACTGTTTTTAGCCCGACTGGCCCCATGAACCAAGATTATTTTTTAAAACGCTGTAACATTTCCTATATGTATTTTATGTGGACTACGGGCATCTCTGGGTTACAACGGTCGATACCTTTCTCAATCTATTAATTATTGTAATGGCTAGCTCTTAGTGTTTTAAATCTAGTTACGTTATTGTTTTGTATGTTTAAAATTTTAACAAAGAAAAGCAATGTTCAATTTGCCCAAAATTACTTCTATAAAATCTCCTGTTTACTGGTTAAACGATATAACAATATTTACAATCGGGCGCAGTGCTACTTATGACAACAATGATAGATGACTATTGATTTAATGAAGAAACGACGGACAATGAAAAATGCATGGTGTCGTTTTGGCAGGGTCGAGTACGCTGAGCTCTGCAAAATTATAAGGAAACGTAACAGAGAAGATACGGGCCGATTTAACATGCAGCAAGTGTAAAAAACCTTGGAGGAAAACGAAGGAATTAACCAAGCTAAACAGAAGATGAGAAAGAAAAGAAGGCAAATGCGTGAGAATGGTACAGTGTGCAGGACCAGTATGCAAATGCTAGGAGTGGTCAGAAAATTGAATTCCTAGTTATATGAAGATCAGAATCAATCAAAAACAGCAATACCCACGGGAGAGCAAATGCCAGATATCCTAATGGAGGAAGTAACAAATGCAATAGAATCGATGAAAATGAAAAGCAAGGCTTGAGGAAAGGACAATGTAACTGTCGATATGATAAAAGCTGGTGGTCGGACTTTACATAAATCACTGGCAAAATTATACTCAAAATGCCTCAAAGAACACAAAGTACCTGACTTATGGAAAAATGCAGAAGTGGCCATTTTATATAAAAAGGGAGCATAGGAAGATTTAAAAAACTACCGTCCAATACGCCTCCTATCAGTAATGTACAAAGTTTTCACTAAGATAATATCTAAAAGGATATTAAGATAACTGAATGACGCACAATCAAGAGAACAAGCAGGATTCAGAAGTGGATTCAGTACAATGAATCACATCCAAGTTGTACAGCAGGCCATAGAAAGGCGCAACGAATACACCATGCCACTGTGCTGGGCCTTTATCAACTACGAAAAAGCATTTTACTCCATCTCAAAGCATGCCATATTGGATGCACTGCTTAGCCAGGAGGTAGACAAAGCATATATAAACCTATTAGGATCGATATATGATAGAGCTATAACCGCAACTCACCTTGATGGTCTTGAAGTGTGAATTAATGTAGAATGAAGTGTACGGCAGGGTGACGCAATATCGCCTATTCTTTCCTCGGCTGGCCTTGATGTGTTCCGTAAACTGTCGTAAATCGATTCGTAAAACGATCTTAGAATTGTAGATGATATCGTTCACCGTTCACAAGACCCAAAGGAGCTACAAAGACACATACAAGAGCTACAAAGCTGGCTTAAAAATAAATCTGAAAAAGAGTCAGGTTATGTTCAATAAATTCGCTGAAGACAGAAAAATTTTATTTTTAGTAAGGGATTTGGAGATTGTGAACCACTTTATATATCTTGGGTAGAGGATTTCTATAGAGGGGATACCGTCCAGGAGGTGGAAGGGCATGTTATATGTGGCTGGAAGACACTTGGCATGCTCAATATAGTATTTAAAAGCAGACTTCCACTTTGCCTGAAAAGAAAAGTCTTCGATCAGTGCGTCCTACCCGTTATGACATACGGAAGTGTAACCTGGACACGCACATCGCAATCAATTATAAAACTTCGGGTAGCACAGAGGGGAATGAAATGGAGACAGAAAGCACAGAAGCACATACATAGTGACAGAAAGCCCTGCACATGGATCAGGGAACAAACAAAAGTGTGTGACATCATGGGAAGAGTAAAGCAATTGAAAGGATATGGGCAGACTAGCGTATTGGTTCAAGTAGGTAACCGAAGATTTCCTAGATGATCAAGAACAATAACAGACCAAGAAAATTGGAAATTGAAATTGCATACAGGAAAATTTTATATTTAGTAGAAATAAGCTACTTTTTCTATATATTATAGTAATAGTTCCTTTAGGCTCATTTATTCTTGTGAAAGAAAAAATAATCTGTTTCACCAATCGGTAATGTGCACTTTTTCACCTAAGATCGATAATGAATAGGACTAAGAATAAATAGAATTAAGATAAAAAGGAAAATAGGGTCGATTTTTTAAACCAGACATGTTTTTGCTTGTTGCCTCGAAGATTATAGAAGTCGTGTTTAGCCGTAGAACTTGTTAAGACTTAAAAAGGAATTTGACGTCTTCGGGTGTAATTAGTAGAATATGTCGGAATTAGTTGCTTTTCTATATATTCGAGAGTTGAATTACATCAAGGTCAGTTAGATAATATCGGCCCTCTTATTGCAGTAGAGACATTAATAGATGTTTCGGTAATTAATATCGATTTTGCTAAGAGATGGCGTTACTAATACATTTATTAGTGTAGACTAATGACGTGTATGACATTTTGGATGGTAAACATACGCCATCAAAAGCCAGTGCCTCAAAAAAGCCAGTATTGTCATTGTGCAAAAAATATAGTTTTTCATAGCCTTGAATATGTCGAATTATGTACCAAAAAAAGACGTTTTTCTTGGAAGTTTCATAACCTTCTTTCATTTGAAGAAAACGACTGCTGAAAATGGTCGATTTTCGGTTGAAGCTTAAACACTTTAAAAGTACTGATTTTGATATAAAATACATGGAGCATCCAGGACAGCCGACAAAGTTTGAAGATGCAGATTTGCAAGTATTATTGGACAGAGACTCAACTCATACGTTGCAACAATTGGCAGAAGCATTAAATGTTGCCCAATCCACCATTTTCGAATGTCTACATGCTTTGAGAAAGATCCAGAAGGAAGGAAAATGGGTTCCATATGAACTTAAGGAAAGAGACATTGAAAGGCGAAAAATCGCTTGCGAAATTTTGCTTGCCAGACAGAAAAGAAAAGTTTTTTTTACATCGAGTTGTGACAGGTGATGAAGAGTGGATCAATATTGACAACTTAAGGTGCCAAAAATTATGAGTAATTCTAGGCCAGCGTTCAACATCACAACCATTGCGAAATATACATGGAAAAAAGGTATTGCGGTGTATTTGAAGGGATAGTAGGAAAGTTGTGTATTACGAACTGCTGAAACCTAGTGAAAATATTACTGGTGATTGACACCGACAACAACTGACAAAATTGAAACACTGATTGGTGAAAAAAACACTAATAAGCTCAAAGACATGATAAAGTAATTTTTCAATATGACAATGTTCGGCCACATGTTGCAAAATGTCTAAATAACTATTTAGAAAACGTTAAATGGGACATTATTACCCCACGCGCCATATTCACCAGACTTAGCCCTTTCGGATTACCACTTATTTCGATCGATGCAGCACAGACTTTCAGAACAACACTTACATGCTTACGAAGAAGTGAAAATTTGACTAATGAATGATTGATTTCAAAAAACAAACATTTCTTTTGGCGCGGAATCGATTCTTTGACGGAAAGATGGGGAAAAATAATGACTAATGATGGCCAATACTCTGATTATTAAGGTTATAAACTCAGGTTGAAGTCATATACTGGCAGATTGTGTTTATTTGCCTGGAGTTGCAAAACATTACTAATACTTCTATGTACATGATATATCTTTTTTCTGGGAAAGTTTCAAATTTTATATTTATATAACCAAATGTATTATATGTGCACTACAGTAAGTAAAATAAAAATCATTTTAATGGGTATGTACTACATTTAATTAAAATAAAAATCATTTTAATTGGTAATATATTTTTTTTATATAGTGTTTTTTGTTCGGAATGCATATTGTATAAGAACAAAACACCAAAAGTGTTACTTTAATATAATTATTTTTGTCTGAAATGGATATTTCACTTCATAACGAAACTTCAGTTTTGATTATCACAAAATGTCAGTCTCTGATGTAATTAACCGTCTGCTTTTCAGGGCACGGATCTGCCTGTCTTCCTTAAACTTCATTCTATACAGCTCGCTTGAGTGTATTTATGTCAAAACTACTCAACTTTTTTCTAAACAAAAAAAATATTTTTATCATATTAAACCATACAGAGCGTAGCACTAAATGGCTCTTGCTAAGTTGCTTATTTAATAAAAATCACAAAATTAATGCAAATATTTTTTTCCATATAATTATAGTTATAGAATTATTAATAATAGAGACAAATAAAATTTCGAACGTTCATGATCAGGACTGAAGCAATGGGCAAATTTCTACCTGAGGCACGGAAAAAATGTTTTTCCTTTTGATCATTTTTGTGCCAAGTCCAAAACAGCAAAACTGAAGAAAATAAGATTTAAAAGTTTATGTTAACATAATGTTTTTATTATGCAGTCTTTTATTTTTTCCTAGTATTAAACATTAAGGACAGGCAGTTTAAAGAAAATTATTACAGATTAGAAACAAAGAGATTTCTTTTTATTCAATATATTTGCACATTTAGTTTGGACATGACTTGTTGAAAATCTCCTTTTTTACTTCGACCATAACAGGTTTTCGTGATATAGGGCTGATTTTTTTATCATGTTCCATAGTTTCATAGTTTCGTTAATTATTTTTTTAGCACTTCTGAAAGTGAACTGTATTAAGATCATCTTAAAAATTATTTCTGTAAGACAGGTATTACATTGGAGTCGATTGTACTTGCAGATGCTTTAGTTGGGAATATGGTACTAGGTTGTATGGGAATTACTGACTGTATTTCTCAAATTCAAAAAAAAATCTTTTTCCATTTCAGTCAAAACAAATTTGCTTTAATCGCCTTAAGAGATCTAATTAATGACACAGGGTTATAAATTTCGAAGTACCTAGGATTTCGTTCAATCAGGTTATTTTTATGACTTCAGCTTCAGAAAACCTTTTGTTCAATCGATATTATTTGCGGCTGATGCTTTGTGAAATAAACCAGGGAGGGAAAAATTGCATAATGCTGTTGCGATTTTGCGGAACCACAGAATAAGATTTTTTATGTCCCGATTATCGTAAACCCTTCCGTTTGAAATTTTTTACTAAGGTGCAGACAATTTGGCGTCTGGCGCGCCCTGTCATCATTTGATGCCGTATCGTATAATAAGTTTTTTTATTCACCGTGCAATGCTTTATTAAATTGAGTACATTTAATTTCCGTTTGTAAAAGAAGTTGGCCTTAGGGAACGTCAAAATATTTTACATATCAAATGCATGAAATATTGTCACTATCACCTTTTGTAAGATTTTTGTCCCTATTTTTTCGATTTAACTGTCCTAATTTACACATTCGCAAAAATTGGAACTGGGCTTGATAAAGTATATATTGAATTCCCTGTTGAAAATTTGTCGGTAGATAATAAGTTGTCGCGTGACTTGAAGGTGTGGTCTCATTGGATGTGGACTTGCGAGCAAAGCAATATTAAAACTGTGTGCCAATGATGGACTTAGCCTAAATTACAGACTGAATTTTCATGGTTCTAGACCTTGTCCGGACTTGGACGTAGTGGCATTTCAGCAATCCTATAGTGCACCTTACAATATCATATTTTTTAAAGAAATAATAAACAGTGGACTCACGGACAACACTCAGGTGACGATATGTAAATAGCATTTGCATTCCATTGATTGAATGGTTTGGGCAGCTCGGTGTTTGAATAGCCATTTGCGATTAAGTATTATAGAGAAATGTCCAAAATTGAAGAGCAGTTATAGTGTAGGGTCTTATAACAAGGACCTAACTATCTATGTGGGTCCGCTCTAGAATGAAGCCACAACAGTTTCTCGTTCATTTTGCTCTTCTTCGCACAATTTTATATTCGTGAGTAGAAGTTATTTATCATTATTATACATATATTAATCTGTTCTGTTTATTTCTTGGTATATACTCTCTTTCTTATTTTAAGACATCTATCCCTTTCTTCTTTCTTTTTAAGAAGTTAAATGCGGACATTTGTTCATTCTCATTAATGCTAATTAATATCCTTTCATCAATAGTTCTGATCGTTAAGCTTATTTTTCCCATCCATCAGTTCATCCATATTTCAAACGCTTTCAGTTTTTAAATGTTTGCCTTATATTAACCTCCACATTACACTTTCGTATAATACCAGGAGGAATATAATATTTTAGTCTTTCATTTTATTGAAGATGTCAAGTTTGGACGAAAGGGTATTTAAAAAAAAATTAAGAGTATTGTATAGCTATTTAAGTATATAACGATGTTCTAATTATGAGTTCCTCCCTCTCTATATCAAGTTTGTCTCACCATTATCTATCTATGTGGGTCCAAACTATTCTGTTCCGAAGCCATGACTTTTTCATACCCTTTCCTCTTATTTCTCTCTCTTATTCCTTTCATTTTTTTAGTCAGTAGAATTAATTTATCTTTATCATTATTATATTTACCTGTTTAGTTCTTGTTATAAACTCCCTTCCTGATTGTAAAAGTTCCCTTTCCTATCTTGTTCCTTTTTTTAATAATTTAATTGATAATTTTTTCGAACTGATAATTTTTTACATGAGTGGATGATTTATAGCGATTTGTAATGCACTATTTAACGGATGGGTGGACCTTCAGTTGCCACGTATTTGGATGGGTCCGGTAGGTGGATATTAGTGGGTTTATATAGGTGAATGGATATAGGTGGATTAACATACCAAATTTCAAATGAAAGGTTCGTAGAATTATAAAACAAATCACGAAAATGATCGAAAAACTTAGTTTTGACATCATAAATTTCTAAAATGTTGGGCGTAATCTTTCCTTGGACATGTTTCTTCAATATTATAATAGTCTTCAAACCCAAAACTCAAATCGGAAAATGTATCTAAAATTGTTACTTTATGGTCTACTATAGGGTAGGGTGGTGCTCACCCTACGCAAAAAAATGAACACGTGCTCGCAAAAAAATAAACAATTTGCACATAAAACAATTGCTGCAGTTAAGTTTAAAGATTTCGAGCACTTTTGATCTAATTGTATTATAATTTGAATATTCAGTGTTGACTGTGATTTCAGTGTGACTGACCTGTTGATTAAAATCTTATTTCATCTTAGATTAAAAATCAATATATTTCCAACGTTTCATAAGAGATGGCGGTAGCATATCGATTTCTGCATTACGGGAAAGTATGTAAGATGACACGCTAAGTAGGTGTACAAGACGGCGCGCGCCAACTTACAATACCTTATTTCAATGTTTAGAACTTGGACTGTTTTTTTAAATTATTTGTTCATTTTTCAATTGCAGATGATATTCCAATTGCTGGATATGACATTACCTTTTCAACAGAGATAGAAAAAGCCATCTGTGATTATTTAACGACTCTAGATGCAATGTTTATGGTATGACCACGAAAGATTTAAAGACACTTGCATATGAATTCGCTGAAAATAACCATATTTCACATCGGTTCGATCAAGAAAAAGAGACTACAGGTAAAGAATGGCTACGTTTTTTAAAACGACATCCAGATTTGTCAATTAGAAAACCAACATCAACAAGCATTGCACGTGCTGTTGGTTTTAACAGACCACAATGCGAAAGCTTCTACATTAACATGAGTGCGGTATTGGATAAGTATAACTTTCCTCTGCACCCTTTTTACAATATGGATGAAGCGGGTTTATCCACGGAATCTAACGTTCCACCAAAAGTTTTTACAATGAAGGGAAAATGAGCAGTCAACAAAATAGCAAGCGCTGAGAGAGACATAAATGTGACTGTTGTAAATGCTGTGTCTACGACTGGCCATTTTGATCCACCAGCTTTTATATTAGGCAGGAAACTTATGCAATCTTAATTACAGGATGCAGTACCTGCTGGATCAATAGAAATTACTTCTGATTCTAGCTTTGTTAATGCGAATCTCTTTATTGATTGGTTAAGTCATTTCACAGATCATACTAAATCTACTAAAAATGACCCCATTCTTCTCGTATACATATATATGAACAGAGCTATATATATATATATATATATATATATATATATATATATATATATATATATATATATATATATATATATATATATATATATATTCAATGTGCTCCTGAAAGTTTCAGAGTCACCGGAGGGTGGTTCCTGTGACTCTCTCAATTCCCCAATCAAGTATATGCACGAATTCTGATTATACATTCTACAACAAATGTAGAATGATCACACGATCTCAGACAAAAGGATGCACTAAAAGAAAACGTATGAAATCTGAAATAATTAGTAGTTTATATAATATAAGTCACCTTATAAATCCAAATTAGGAGAAGCAAGTAAGCAGAAAGCCGAACCATATCCCAAAAAGCCTAAAAAGCCTTTCAAAACATCGAAGAAAACTACAACAAGGTTTGAACGTGTCTTGTATGTCAAGAAATATTTAAAGAATCCATTACGGAAGACTGATGTAAAAATTACATCACATAACCTACGCCATCTTATAGGCTTTGTTGCGCCAACTTATTCAACGAGTTATGTAAAAGTTCCCATTTCTATTTTTTTAGGTTTTGTTACAAATTGAGCCAAAGTTAAAAGTTGTGATTCTGATTTAAGTTTTTTTAGTTACCAATTAGCCAAAGATTTAAAATATATAGACTACATTTTGAAACGCTAATGTTAATTTTGTTTATGACTGATTGTTTCAAAAGTGCGTCATTTTACACCACCCTACCCTACTTACCTACTACCTAACAAATCATAAAGAAAAACGTGACAAATTTTACAAATAAAGAAAAATTAAGATTGGCGACTTTTTTAGCAATATGCAACATGCCTTGAAAACTTACAGTTACGTATACATCCATTCAAATAACTGCTGTTCAAGGGCAATAACAAAATTTCATAATATTATCTTCAGATCAAATTTTTGATCAAACAAAATTTCAATCGTTTCAAATGTTGATTAAAAGTCACAACTTGACAGAAAAAAACCTCCCTCCTTATGATTTTGAAACAACAACGACATTTAAAACTTGTTTGACAGTGTTTCTTGTTAAATTTCAAATGTCCAAGACCCTAATATCGTATTGATGATTGTGGAACCTTAAGGCCAGTAAATAATCTATCAATACTAGTTGATGGATTAGTCTCAATTGTTAGTCGTGTATCCTTCATGGAACATTTTAAACAATTAAGACTGCCCCGTCGCCTTATATTTTACTTCGCCATCTGTTTAATTATTGGGATAGCAATAGTAATTCTGAGTTTGCAAAGTATGTAAATGTGTGTCGCAATAGTCTGGTAAATTATCATGATAGTTTAACATGAGAGCAACGTTTGCAAATTGTCGAAATTTATTAGGATATTCAGTGTTTTAAGCGGCAAACGGATATAGCCGTGACATGAATAATAATATATATTATTATTCACGTATGGGACCTGGTGGACCACACGAAGTACCATTAGAGGCGTTTGTTGCTGTTAGCCTTCCTTTGCCCCCATACTAATTTCATTCTTTCGCTATGAGCTTTTTTCCTTTCGTTAGACTAAGTTGTTCCAGTCTTCCTACAT
The DNA here is from genome assembly GCA_031761425.1 of Cosmopolites sordidus. NCBI lineage: Eukaryota > Metazoa > Arthropoda > Insecta > Coleoptera > Curculionidae > Cosmopolites > Cosmopolites sordidus. Next base: position 477,649 of record JARFXV010000635.1, on the reverse strand, counting down.
TTTTCTCTCTGACCAACCTGCTAAACGTTAACCTTGTGTCTGAAACATCATCTATCTTAAATTTCACTTTGTGTAATATTTGCTGATCTTAGGTCCTTTTTAATTGCAGCAATCCATTTAAATATTTCTTATTTTATTTTATTATTTTAGCTCTACTCCTATCTTCATAAAATTCGACTATTTGTCTAGTTAGCCTACTCGGATTCATCCGTTTTATGTGTCCGTAAAACTTAAGTCTTCTTTTTCTCATATCGGTATGTATATCTGTGTATTGTTTGATTTTTTGGTTTTCTCAAAGTCGGTAAGTTGTGCTATTTATTTGTTTGGGGCCTAGGATTTTTCTAATGATTTTTCTTTCCTTCTTTTCAATGTCCTCGGTGTCCCTCTTTCTATTCAAAATGAGCGTTTCTGCCCCATATGGACATTCTGGCTTAATAACTGTGTTGTAATGTCTCAGTTTTGTGTTTTTAGATAGGCATTTTTTGTTGTAAATATTTTGTGTAAGTCTCAATGCCGTTTCCATTTTTTAACTTCTACCATAATTGGCCGCTTTTCCAACCCATTTTCCATGATTATTTCACCCAAATATTTGAATTGACTCGTCTGATGTTACCATATTTTGCTTTTAGAAATGGTATTCTACAACAGACAGTAACAAATCATAAAGAAAAACGTGACAAATTTTACAAATAAAGAAAAATTAAGATTGGCGACTTTTTTAGCAATATGCAACATGCCTTGAAAACTTACAGTTACGTATACATCCATTCAAATAACTGCTGTTCAAGGGCAATAACAAAATTTCTTAATATTATCTTCAGATCAAATTTTTGATCAAACAAAATTTCAATCGTTTCTAATGTTGATTAAAAGTCACAACTTGACAGAAAAAAACCTCCCTCCTTATGATTTTGAAACAACAACGACATTTAAAACTTGTTTGACAGTGTTTCTTGTTAAATTTCAAATGTCCAAGACCCTAATATCGTATTGATGATTGTGGAACTTTAAGGCCAGTAAATAATCTATCAATACTAGTTGATGGATTAGCCTCAATTGTTAGTCGTGTATCCTTCATGGAACATTTTAAACTATTAAGACTGCCCCGTCGCCTTATATTTTACTTCGCCATCTGTTTAATTATTGGGATAGCAATAGTAATTCTGAGTTTGCAAAGTATGTAAATTTGTGTCGCAATAGTCTGGTAAATTATCATGATAGTTTAACATGAGAGCAACGTTTGCAAATTGTCGAAATTTATTAGGATATTCAGTGTTTTAAGCGGCAAACGGATATAACCGTGACATGAATAATACTATATATTATTATTCACGTATGGGCCCTGGTGGACCACACGAAGTACCATTAGAGGCGTTTGTTGCTGTTAGCCTTCCTTTGCGCCCATACTAATTTCATTCTTTCGCTATGAGCTTTTTTCCTTTCGTTAGACTAAGTTGTTCCAGTCTTCCTACATTTTTCTCTCTGGCCAACCTGCTAAACGTTAACCTTGTGTCTGAAACATCCTCTATCTTAAATTTCACTTTGTGTAATATTTGCTGATCTTAGGTCCTTTTTAATTGCAGCAATCCCTTTAAATATTTCTTATTTTATTTTATTATTTTAGCTCTACTCCTATTTTCATAAAATTCGACTATTTGTCTAGTTAGCCTACTCGGATTCATCCGTTTTATGTGTCCGTAAAACTTAAGTCTTCTTTTTCTCATATCGCTATGTATATCTGTGTATTGTTTGATTTTTTGGTTTTCTCAAAGTCGGTAAGTTGTGCTATTTATTTGTTTGGGGCCTAGGATTTTTCTAATGATTTTTCTTTCCTTCTTTTCAATGTCCTCGATGTCCCTCTTTCTATTCAAAATGAGCGTTTCTGCCCCATATAGACATTCTGGCTTAATAATTGTGTTGTAATGTCTCAGTTTTGTGTTTTTAGATAGGCATTTTTTGTGGTAAATATTTTGTGTAAGTCTCAATGCCGTTTCCATTTTTTAACATCTACCATAATTGGCCGCTTTTCCAACCCATTTTCCATGATTATTTCACCCAAATATTTGAATTGACTCGTCTGATGTTACCATATTTTGCTTTTAGAAATGGTATTCTTAGTCTGTTGCAGGTCATGTATTGTGTCTTTTCAAAGGAAATTTGGAATTCTACCTTTTCTGCTGTTTCTTAATCTGTTTATGTGCCGTTAATACATTTTGAGCTAAAATTGCTAGATCATCAACAAATGCCAGACAATCAATTTTGATGTTGGTTCTCCCCAGTTTAATGAGATGGTCAATATTCAGGGCTGACTTTTTTTTACGCCACTCCTGTATTACTTTTTATAGAACACAGTCAAATAAGAGTGGCGAGAGTCCATCCCCTTGTCTCACTTTTCAGTTTTAATTTCGAAGGGCTCTGCTTTTTTGAAATCCACAAATCTACAGACGAGATTTTTATTGTACAGTTTTTGATGTCTTAGGATCAACTTTAGATTCAGGATCTGTTCAGGGCAGGATCCACCCGGTCGAAAACCTGCTTGATATTCACCAATGTTAGTTTCTAACTGTCCCTGTGCTCTGTCTAGTAGACATTGAGATAGAATTTTGTAACAAACTGGGAGAAGAGATATCCCTCTATAGTTGTTTATATCCGTTCTATCTCCTTTCTTATGTAGTGGATGGATTAGAGCATCTTTCCAGTCTTCCGGAATCCGTTCGGTTCGCCAAGGTTCTTGTAGAATTTTGGTTATTTCCTTGATTGTACCTGGACCAGCGGATTTCAAAAGTTCAGCAGTGATTCGATCTTCACCAGAAGCTTTGTTATTTTTAAGCCGCTTGATTTGCCTAATTATTTCATCTTCATTGATTATCTTCATCTTCATCACGAATTATCGACAAAATTATGCGTTTCAAAAAAAATATCGACGCTGTTGCTGGCAGTTTTAACAAAGATCCAAAATGATCAATTCGTCGCAGCTCGCACGAAGTTTGGCATTGTTTTTCGACTAAGTGAATTATTTAATTCCGAATTTTGAATGGTATGGATCTGCAGAACATGTGGTTCCAACAGAACGGTTCCACATGTCATATAGCCAATGCAATGATCGATTTATTGAGGGAACGATTCGGTGAGAAAATTATTTCGAAGAACGAACCTGGTAATTGGACACCAAGGCCATGTTATTTAATGCCTTTAAATTATGTCCTCTGGGCTATGGTAAATGTTTTGTTTTTGCCGATAAACCAGCAACTATTGATGCCTGGGAAGCCAACATAACTCGGATAATTGCAGACATAAGATTCCAGTTGCTTGAAAAAGTGGTCGGAAATTGGACTAATAGAAAGCGCTTTGTCAGAAGTAGCCGCGGCGGATATTTTTACGAAATTGTTTTCAAACATTGATTTGTTATTACTCCTCAAAAGTAAGAACTTGATGTTAAAATCAAATACTTCATTTTAGGTTTCCTCTGATTATGGCTACTAAGTAGATCTCAATACTTTTTTTGAACTGTATATTTCCGAATCTTTTTTTTGTAATATAATTTTGATTGCAAATAACCTTGAATATATGTTTTCAATACATAAATATAATTTTTAGTCACTGTATTTTCCTAATTTTAATTTTCTAAATGTAATTTCGAAATAGAACAGATATCTCGAAATATAATTTTAAATTAAACATGGCCTGGAACAAAATTCCACCTGAAATTGAATCCCAAACATTATAGCGTATATGATACTGCATTTAAATAGTTCGTGTATTTATTTTTGAAATATATGAATCTTATTCTACCAATTCATTTTATTTATGTTACCTACAATGTTGTGCTTTTTAAACAGGTTTCTGTGTGTTGTATTACTTATTGATAAACAATTGCAAATTTGCATATACGTGTTAAGAGAACATTTATGTGTATGTATTGCTCTATTCCTTGGAACAAAAGTTTAAAGAAATGGTACTGGTAAAAACATGATGAGAAATGCGAATGTATAAGAAATGGTATACAACTTTGCTCCCGCCGTTTTTGCTTTAAATTCAAGACTTCATTGTGTAAAACTGGTTATACATTTATGATTGCTCCCGTCATTGCTTATGACTTTGGTCCCACCGTTTTTTTATTAAATTCAAGGCTTCATTGTGTAAAACTGGTTATACATTTATGATTCAAAGTATTATCCATAGTTGGCTACTACTTTCTCCCATCTTTCAGACAGAATTTGAATCCCTTGTTGAAAAAAACTGGTCATTTTTTAAACCGATCAACGAATCGACCCCATTTTTGACCTCTTCGTAAGACCGGAAGTGCTGGTCAGCTTGGTGTGCCATCGATCGAAACAGGTGATAGTCAGAGGAAGTAAGGTCTGGAGAATACAGCCGCTAGGGTAGGACTTCCCATTCCAGTGTTTCCAAGTATGTTATGATCACTTTCGCAAGATGGGGCCGAACAGCAATGTCATGTTGCAAAATCACTTTATCGTGCCTTTCGCTGTATTGCGGTCGTTTGTCTTTCAACACTCGACTAAAACGCATTAATTGCATTGGATAATGACCCTCTACTATTGTTTCAGACGATTTTAACCGCTTATAATACACTACACCGAGCTGGGCCCACAAAAAACCAAACATGACCTTGGATCCGTGAATATTCGATTTGGCCATCGGCGTGAAAGCGTGGCCGGGATATCCCCATATACAATGCGATGCAGAAATCCTTTCCGTTTTGCCTTGCAAGCAACTGTTCACAAGCAAACAAACAGCGCTGAACATATCTCGGTTTCAGCTCGTATGGTACCCAATATCCATAATAATTAATAAATCAGCAAGCTGTCGCAGATTACCTTCTAAGCTTAATATTTCATAATCGTCAGTAGGACCATATCTTCATCCTTCTGGTAAAATTAAAGAGCAAACTCTCTCGAATAATACTACAGGATTTAACATTTTTGTTAAACTAGTACGAGCTTAAACTAATATAACCCGAATTCCAAGTTTAAATCTATTTCAAGATTCCCCAAGCTAAAGCACTTATTGGCTGGATCGTAAATTCAGAGATCATTTAAATGGTGGGAACTGTAATTCAACTGTTATACAGAAAGGCCATTAGTTAAATTTTAGGGTTAATTTAGAATGTATCAAATAATGAATTGTTTAAGGCGAGTCTCTTTTGAAGCGACTCAGTCCAATACATGATAAGCTGAACTTAAAACACATTGATTTGGTCAACTCTAAGCGTATCTCTCTGTTGCAAACCCTTATTACACCTCATATTGCCAAACAAAGGAAGCCCAAACAGAATAAACTTTAACCCTATGTCGGTACCGTGGGGAATAATATACCCCAATGGAGTTTATCGAGGTGTAGCCCATTAGCAACACATTACCCCACCGTGCGTTTGTTTTTCTAACATAGTAGTAGTAGTTAGCTACTTATCAAGGTATTTTTGTTGTCTATAATTTGTAATTTGATGAATAAATAATGTAACTTTTTAATATGATGAGTTATGAAAAAGAACAGGCAAAATTATTAGAACTATGGAAAGATTAAAGAAAGGGAATTATTTTGCAGGTTCTCCGGAACTAAGATCTGGTTCGGAAAAAGAAGACGGTAATATCAGTATTCGGGAAATTCAGGTCCATAACAAGAAATCAATGAGGATGATTTGTATGAGAAGTTCTTTGAAGACACCGAGACTATTGTAGACAGCGATTATGTCGGTCGAGATGGCATCACAGGGTGGTTTTACAATCGTTCGAATTTGACTACAAAAATAAGGGCTGAAAACATTATCAGTCATTTCCCAGGAGTGAAGCGACAATTTAAAGAATTTAAAACGCCGTTGGAATGCTGGAGTTGTTATGTTACAGATATAATGCTTGCCGACATTGTTAAATTTACAAACTACAAACTTAGAGAAAAATCAGAAAGATACAGCCGAGCTGACACACAACATTTGACAAAAAAAACTTTGGAAGAAGTTCTCGCTTTCTTGGGATTTTTGTATGCAACTGGCATTACAAAATCTGGAAGGCAAAATTTTGATGATTTATGGTCTACAGATCGCTTTGGTGTTGATATTTTTAGAACAACAATGTGTTAAAAAAGATTCAGTTTAATGTTACCATGTCTTCGCTTCGACAATGGTGAAACGAGAGCAGAGATATAGTAGCTGGACAAAATTGCGCCCATCAAAGGAATATTTGATATGTTTGTCGAGAATTATTTAACTACCTACACACCCAGTGAATATCTTACAATTGAAGAGAAACTGGAAGCATTTAGGAGCCGTTCCAATTTTCGCAAATATGGAATTAAAAAAAATATTTGCCTTGGTGGATGCAAGAACCTTTTATGTTTCAAATCAAGAAGTTTATGTCGGTAAACAACCAGCTGGCCCCTTTGCTGTAAGCAATAAACTGGAAGATATTGTTCTCCGTCTTTATAAATCTATTCAAAAATCTAACCGCAATATTACATCTGACAACTAGTTTTCCAGTTTCTTACTTGTATCAAAATTACTACAAGAATACAAACTAACGTGAGTCTGTATTTTGCATAAAAATAAAAGAGAAACCCCTGTGCAATTTTTATAAACAAAAGATCGCTTTGAAAAAACATGTTACGATAGTTTCGTATGTGCCTAAAAAAGGCAAAAACGTGCTGTTGTTCTCAACTTTACATCACACTGATACCATTGACGAAAAAACAGGATCTGACTGAAAACCAGAAGTTATAACTTTTTATAACTTAACGAAAGGAGGTGTTGATGTTGTAGACGAGTTATCTAGTAATTATATATAACATGTCACGTAATAGTCGCAGATGGCCTTTGACTATATTTTTTTCCCTGCTAAACACATCATCAATAAACGCATTTACCATATTTAATTCAAATAACGAAGTTCTGATAAAATGTCGGCAGTTTATAAAACAGTTAATTCTAAATTTAGTATTACCATATATGAAAAAACGTCAAACAAATCCAATATTATCTACTAGTCTACTACTACTAGTCTAAAGCGAAAAATTGGTGATATAACAATGATGCCTTCACGCTCAGCAAATACTGATAATAGTTAATTGCCTGGTAAAAACCAAAGCAAATCTGGAAGATGTTATGCATGTAAATGGAAAAAATACAGAAAATTTTATTATAATTGTGTTAATTGTTTTAAATTAATTTGTTTACAGCACGCTATATTAACATGTGATTCCTGTTATGTACAAAATAATAATTATTTTCTTTCGTTTGTTCTACCTTATTGTAGTTTTATATAACATTCTTACAATATTAAAGTAGATAATAATACTAATAAATAATAATAATAATAATTTACATAGGTATTTCTATTTATATATAGTAATATAACACTTTGAGAATAAACTAATCCCCTCAATAGACCTGTTATTCCGGTCTTGAAATATATTCATAGAGCCAAAGAAATTGTATCGGGATTGAAATTGGTATTGAAGGAGTTCCTTTAAATAAATTCTGACTTTAAATGATTCTGATATTATCCTAGATAAGATAAGATCATCTTAAGCAAACCCCTTAGTGGAAGAGAAGATTTGCGCGGCAAGGCAGATATAATGAAATAATACTTGAAAGACCATCCATCTAGAGAAGTGATCGGAAAAGCCAAAGCCAAAAACGCCAAAAATGCAAGTATAAATATACGAATTAAAGAACAAGAGATATCATAGCAAAGCTATGTAGATACAATGAGCATAAGAAAAGGAAGGAGTAAAACGCACACTTTTATAAAAATTAAAAACAGTTTTTCGAAATCTTGAAAAGAATGAACCTAGTAAACCTAATATCCAAAACATCGACCCAACAAGATTGTTGGGTCGATGAGACAAATTTTGGAAAACAACTTGGAAAGTATCGTAGGGTTACAACACCTCAGCAGCCTGGATCTCAAGGATCGAAAACCTGCAAGAAGGTTTACGGGAAATGAATGTGGCTGAATTTACAACAGAAGAGGTCGGTAACGCCATAAGAAAAACTCAAAACTGGAAAGGATCAGGGCCAGATAGAATCCAGAATTTCAGCATTAAATATTTAAATGCCCTACTTGACAATTTATCACGTTATTTCAGTAAACCACTAACTAACCCCCAATCTATTCCGCAATTTTTATCTGAGGCTAATACATATTAAGTATATAAGGAATAAGGCAAGATGCAGCTAAATAACTATCGACCTATAACTTGTCTTTCAGCACTTTATAAAATATTTACATCATTAGTAAAGGAAAAAATATACCATCACTGTTTAGATAATAATATCCTAGAAGAAGAACAAAAACGATGCGTAAGACAATCTGCGGGATGTAAGCACCAACTTACCATAGATGCAATTGCCCTGAAGCACGTTCACAGAAAAAAGCGTAACTTTAACTTATGTTACATTGACTAGAGTAAAGCCTTGGATTCTGTTCCTCATGATTGGCTAGTTAAAGTTTTGGAAATTTACAAAATCTGTCCTAAAATCAGAGCAATTCTTGCTCACTTAATGAAGTCTTGGAGGACGAATATATGGATATTGGGAGAGGATGCTGGAAAAGTCATTGAGAAAGGGATTTTCCAGGTAGACTCTTTGTCGCCAATGTGGTTTGGTCTGGGTCTAAATCCTATGTCCACGATTCTCAATCAATCTGCAAGCGGGTGTAGGTTCCAGTTAGCAAACAACAGAAGGTTATCACATCTATTATATATGGATGACCTAACAGTGTACGCAGAGTCCCAGAGCAAACTCCAATCGCTTATTAAAACCATAAAAATATTCCGCGATGATATTAAGATGTCCTTTGGGCTAGATAAATGTTCTATTGTCAATATACAAAAAGGAATCATTCTGTCAGATTCACTCATTGAAAGCGGATGATACCTATCGGTATCTGGGAATAGCACAAAATCAAATGCTAAACCATACAGCACTCAAACATGAGTTCCAAGATAAAGATTAGAAAAGAATAACGAAGCTCCTTAATACAACAACTCTCAGGGAGGAATATATGCAAGGCAATCAACGCACGGACAGTACAGGTATTAACATATTCATTTGGAGTGGTCAAGTAGTTAAACACAGAACTGGAACAGCTAAACCGCATAACTAGACAACTTTTAACAAATTTCCATTGTTTGCATACCAATTCTTCTGTATTGAGACTATACATTCCTCGAAAATCTAGAGGGCTTATTAACATCAAAGAATTGTGTCAAAGAAAGTCACGAAAAGAAGCTTCGCCAACATTTTCTAAGTTCGAAAGATCAACATATGAGGCTCGCAACTCAGTTTGATTACGATTATACACCACTAAAACTGAGTCATGCAAACTACACTATCAAAACAGGGACAATACAAAACAACATATATCTCTGGAAACATAAATCAATTCATGGTAGATATGTCGAATTATTAAATGGCAATAATATTGATAAGAAAGCTTCTCTGCTCTGGTTAGACCAGAATCATCTATATCCGAAAACTGAGGGTTTTGTTATTGCTATCCAAGATAAACTGATCAAAATCAACATTTACAAGAAATACATCCTTAAAGAAACCACTGAAGATGCATGTCGAAAGTGTGGCAAAATGCGGGAGACTAAGGGAGACAGAGGAATTAGTGAGCCACTGGTTCTATAAAAGTTTGACAAATTGCCGGCTAAATAGAAATGTCATAAAAGTAGGACAACGGGCTATAATGTTGCAAACCTGCCACATAGATCGAACATTTTTGTCTTAATGCTAATGGAATACTGGGTTTTAATGAAATTTATCCCCAGGCCCCGAGCCGAACTCCAACGTCGCGCGGGAAGAATTGGTTGAAGGTTTCCAGCTAATCCAGCTAATCTAAGAGAGTGATACCAAGTCGATTAGAATAATAATAATAATCTACGCAGGTATTTCTATTTTGTTGATTTTGTTCACAGTACCGACGCTGGGTTAAACAAATGGAACGTTTACTAAAATCAATAAATAGTATGATCCTTTACACATTTAGAAAATACAAGTGATCATAATATTATTGTTAAAAGTTTACATACAAGAGACAAATTTGGTGGTGCATCCTACAAATAAGTGAGGTTAGATGGAAAGGACTAATACACTGATAGCTAGAGACCGTTGATTGTTGTATAAGACAAGCAAATAAATTGAGGGAGTGCCGAATTTCATTATAATGTTAATTCTAATAATACATTTGAATGCAACTGAATATATGTCAATTTTAGTGTAAAACTTCCATCCAAATAAAATTAACTAATATCAGGTTATTATGATGCAAAATGTTGTACATTGAATGAGTTAAGTCTTTAGAGTGCAGTTAGGCAAACCTTCAAGAACGAACATCAAACAATCCGACAAAGTTTTTCCCCTGCTTTGTTAAATTGTTCTTTGGCCGCGTCAACAACTGCCACACAAAACAATGAGTGTGTTTGAACCAAAAAAGAACGCTTTCATGCACTTCCGGTGTAAAAATAGTTTTTCTTGTGCTTCTTTGTTCACGCTATTGTACAGCTGTTTTCAGCCTTTGGCGGTTTTTATAAGAGCCATTATAACATCCTAACATCTGAATAAAGGGCATATAAAATTACCTAACAACTTTTTGTTTAAAACTATATAGGAATATTTATTATCAAAAAAAGAATGCAAAGTTAATAATGAGTGGAATATCATGAAAACGAATATTAGAACCTATTTTATATATAAATTTTAAAATCAATTTTATTAATTTAATTAATTTGCGTTATTAATTGCGTTTGAAAATTGTCTACGCTACAACCTTCAAAGCTCTCCTGAATACTACGCGGTGCAGGCGAGGGCAGTGGAAAATCTCGCCTTGTACTGACCACTTGTCGTCATATCAAAAAGACTGACAGCGAACTAGTAGTCGACGTGGCTGACAGTCCTGGTTGAGTAATCCCTCCGTTATATCTATAGAGTGTGTTTATTAGTTGGCCAAGCCCTGTACAGGCTTATATTTTTGATATTTTTTAGAAGGTTTTAGATTCCGGTCATATTAGGATCCAAACATTTTAGGATCCGAACGTTTAAACTCCAAACGTTTTAGACTCCGGTCGTTGTAGGATCCAGATATTTTAGGATCCAGACATTTTAGAATCCAGACATTTAGATTCCGGACATTTTAGACTCCAGGCATTATAGACTCCGAACATTTTAGATCCTAGAAATTTCAGTTACCAGATATTTTTGATGCGGGGCATTTTTGGTAGGGTAGAGCGGGGCTAGTGAGTGCGCTAGTTGAGTTGAACTTTTCGCTTTCGCTAATCGATTCTTAGTCTGTTAGGTTCGTAATTTACTCTTCTAAAAAACGCCTAGCGGTGTAAAAAGAATCCGAGTGCAAGTTTAAAAGTTATTGTCGGAAATGCGAGAGCACTCGTCGGGAGTTGCTCAACGTGCTCATTAGTGGGGCTAGTTGAGCAATGGCTAAAATGGACTTGATGACTGAATAAAATGATCTGAATATAAAATAATTGTAATTAACAAGCAAATATTTATTTATTATGATTATTACATACTCATATTGTTATTATATCTCTAGAAAAATAAAATTAAAATCAAACAAAATTAAGTCTTTCCAATCTTTGGATTAATATTACACTTTTATGTTTAAAATTATATATTAAAGAACAATTACAATGCAAATAAATATTAAAGTAAAGCAGTAACTAATTATGAGATCAAGAATATTGCTAGATGATAAATAATCCAAAATTATTAATCATCTTTGTCTCTATCACAATTAATACAAACATAGGTTAGACCAACGTTCTGCACATATTTAATAAGGGACCATTGTTTGCAAATCTGACACTGAATCCAGTTTTCTCCAGGTATGCTCTCAGCAAATTGCTCATAACAAATCAGGCAAGCGTACTCGTCCTTTTCTGAATTTGATTGAATTTTTTTAAAGACCCTGTTCTTTTTTTGTTAACTTTAATTTTTAGTTTTTTAATTTTCTTGGCTTTTTACTTTGTTTTTCTTCTAATGCATTATTTGCAGAGGTGTTTGTCAAAAGAGCAGATTTTGTTTTCCTTCTAGTTTTGCTAATTTTTTTTGGACCTGCTTTTGGGTAAGGCCGAATAACTTCAGGAAGTAGCAGCTGGATCGCTTGCATCAGACTGGCTGAAACTGTACGCTTGCTTCAAGTTGATGTTCTGGTTACTGAGAATCTTCTTCGGTAAAAATGTTTGAATTAAATGGATATATGACGGATTTTTTAAAACCATTAGTTATATTTGTAACAGTCGTAGTTAATGGCAGATAGGTTGCTACAATTTTTGGTATATCGTATATTCCTAAAGCCTTTCCAGGGTTATTCTTCAACCATGTGTCCTGCGCAATACTTTTTGAATGGCCCAAAAAGAGACACATTCATCTTTATTATGCCTAGGTAAGTAGTAGTTGAAACATCACAGTTAGATTTCCTTTTTTGTGTTAAAATTGTTTAATTTTTGTTTTTTGTTTGTCTCAAAACTTGTGCTTGTGATTATTCAATAATTGTTACAGTAAACTGAGTCTTTTTGGAGTAGATAAACCCTTTTTCCCAGTTAAAGGTTTTTTTTTAATTCCACTTTTTGAAGTGGGTAACGACCATAACCAAGTGCCCGCGAGATCTACCCGTGACCTACGATCCAATTGTCTCCAGCGAACGGTTGGCGTAGTTACATTACAAATGTGTAGGTAGGTAAAATGTGGAGGGTAAAATGGAAGATATATGAAAAAAGTAAACTTTGCAAAACCGTTAAGATAATAATTAAAAACTTATTCTTCTACCAAACTTAATAATCAGAGTTCAATCAGTCCACAGGTCATAAACGATTTCATTACACGATTTTCAACAACTTTTGTCTCGTTCTATACATAAAGGTATTACCGACCATGCTTTAAGGTATAATGGGCCTAATTAAATTAAAACATAAAACATTGAAAACCAGGTGCACATTTCTAGCACATGTCGTCATCATAACGAGCCCAAAAATAACATTAAAATACATACATAATATGTCTATATATTTATATACGAGATTAGCAGTGTTGCATATAAATTGTAGGGTTGCATTTCTTTTTGTGCATTTGCTCATCGTTGTTTCATCATGCTGAATATTTAAAATCCGACTTTAAATGCATTATTCGTTTCATAATTAATCTATCTGGAAGGAAAAATTAAAATTTGAATATATTAACCTCACATGTGTTTATTTTGTATCTTGGTTACATTATTTCAATGAGCTTTATTGGTTATATTGAGTGGTCCAAGGATTGGTTAATCTTTGGTTTGATTTGGCGGTGTAGAAAATATGCTAGTAGGGTTAGAAATCTGGGATCAATCTTAGACGATAGTTCGGCTTAGGGACATTTAGTCTCCAAGCGCTACACGGAAAAGGAGTGCTCGTTTTGTGTACGCGAGTATTACCGCAACAATAATTGCGCCACTATTGGCGCACCATAGATTTCGACAACATTCCAATATGCACAATATTCAGCCGTATCCAAGCCTTCCATTGATTATGCAATGGGTTTGTAAGTTTGAGGAAACTGTTGAGGAAGGTCATCGAGAATCGGTAATAACATTGAGAGAGTGGCATCGTCCGTTCACCAACAACCAAACTTATCGACTCCAAAGCGCGCAGCTGCTCTAAGTGTGACGAGATCGTCGGTTCTTCACATAATTTATAAAGATTTGTGCATGCACCCGTACAAGATTCAGTTAGTGCAAACATTGAAGCCGACGGACCCCACCGATAGACTTTTATTCACTAACAAAATAATGAACCGATTTCCAGCAGTCGACAATATCTTATTCTCCGGTGACACTCATTTCCACCTTAATGGCAATGTCAATAATCAAAATTGTCGCTACCAGTGTGGAGAAAATTCGAAAAAGAAACATAAAAGGCCTCACATAGCCTGAAGGTCACAGTTTTGGGTTGAAATGTAGGCATCTAGAATAATTGCTCCGTTCTTCGAAGACTAACGAGGTCACGCATTAACGGTGAATTCTCGAACATTATGTCAACATGCTCCAAACTTTGTTCACTCCTGCTCTTCAAGAATTGGAAGGATACTCTAAGGACACTTGGTTCCAACAAAACGGTGCCAGCTGACAGACTTCCAGTCTCTCTTTGCTGGTCATTCAGGCGCTCTTTTCGGGAAAATTGATTTGTCAAAGAGGGGAAATTCAGTGCTTACCCAAACCTGGACCTGACTCCCTCTGAGTTTTTTTTAAGGGGATATATTAAAAGCCAAGATTCCTGCTACTACCCCATCACTCTGGAAGATGTTTTTGAAGCATATTCGGCAAAAAATCGAAGCCATAACTGCAAACACTTGCCGCCGCTTTATAGCACATTTTAGAGTGCTAGGATAGAAATGGAGCACATTTAGACAATGGAATCTTCAGAAAACGGATTTTCAAGATTTTTTCTAAATATTAAGAATATATTTGTTAAAATCGATCGACTTTATTTTATTTCAAAAAGTTAACAACTATTTGGACCGCCCTGTATATAAATGAAAATAAATATGAAGAAAATGCATCAGTTAGTTTTGTTAGGAAATCGCTAACATTAGAAATGGAACAAATTCTCATTAATATGCCAAGGAGGTCAATCCCAGCACCAATTGTGTCAACAGATAGAGGCAAATATTTGAAAGCTTCTAGTTAGACAGACATTGAATAGAAGACATCGAAACATAAAGAATAGAATACACAAATTCTGCGAAACTACAGTATGTTAGTATGTAGTAAGATATTCAAGAAATATAGACTAAATTGAAATCAAAAATGACTCTCTACAATCGCAAAAATACTAATTGTTTAAAGTTTGCTTAAACTAGAATTTGTAAAAAAAACATGAAATTTTAGATATAAAACTTAACTGAATCCACGAAAAAATCAAGTCCTAATAACCGAATGTAAAATGTTTTATTGGGTATGGTAGTATCAAGGTTTTTCCGATACTGGACTTATAAGTTTAATTTGGTTTTTAATAAGATTCGGTGTTCAAACGTTGACGAGCAACAAAAACCAAATTTTTCGATCAGGTGCGCGGTTAGATATTATTTAATAATGTTAACAACATAATATTCCGATATTTATTTCATGAAAAGTTGAGTGATGCTGTATCATATGAACCTTTTGGATTGATTTAAAACTTCTGGATTAATAACTCTGTAAGATCTTCATGGTATCTTTTGCATATTCCTATAACGTTTACCATTAACACGATTTTCAATATCGTCTTCAAAAAATAATGTTCTATTACTCCAAAATCATTTGAGAATTTTCATGTCCTGAAATCCTGCAGTTATATTTGTTCACGAGCCCAGTAAGACAGACGTGCGCTTCGTCGGAAGAAATTATTTATTTTTCCCCTAAGTAGGAATCACCTTCCAAATGGTAAAGCCCAATTTGCTAATATTCGATGCAGGTGATGATCAGCTGAATTTAGTTGTTGAGAACTTTATAAGCGTTGCAACGAAGATCATGATGCAACATTCTCGACTTGGTCATCTCAAAAAAGTTGAGTTCCTGCGTGTAATGCATATAAATATAACGCATATAATGCATATAACGTGGAGTAATCCGAATCTTTTCTTGCACTCCGTCCTACTGCAGCGATGTTGTCCAATAATCGGGTAGTATAACGATGCACAGTTGCTGACTCATCCGCAACTGAGCCAGTTCGTTTAAATTGTTCGACGAGACAATAAATAAGCCGCTCGGTTAATTGATTATGTTTCTAAACACTAAAACCAAAAATTTCACGCAACGTAATGCTCGAAAAGTCTAGCGAACTGAACACTCATTTTGATGGTAATTATGAATAATTTCTATAGACTCTTTAATCGCATATATTTCCATGGTGAACTAAGACAATGTACTTAACACAACAGTGTATTATTGATATTTACACTTCAAATGGCATTACGCGTATTAACACTCATATTGGAAAACCCTTTAAATATATATTTCTGCTTTGTTCAAATTTTGGTCGATCTTTATTCGTACCAAATTTGGACAATATAAAATGAAAAAAAATCGTCTATGAAATTATAAACACTACTAATTAGTTTACGTTGGCAAACCAAATATAAATTTATATTATTTCACGGTTGCGTATTCTGAAAATCTAGGTGGCCGTCCGACGTCAACTTTACCAGGACAATTCTTTTTTTTTAACTAAGTTAGTTATTACCGACAGTTACTTTTTGAAGGACATAGAGAATATTTTTAGAAGATATTCCCATGATCATAATAAACTTGAAGCTGTCTACCAGAGAGCAACGATTTGAAAATGCCAAGTGAAAGCTCCAGTTATTGAATTATACTGACGAAGTCTGCTAACCATGGCGTCTCATGAACGATTGCATAATAAAAATTCTAGTATCCCAGTTAGTTCTCCAAACCCTAAAATCCAAACCCTATCCAGACAAATAACAAGTTAAAGAAACGCAAGTCATTTTATGTTACTCGAATGTTGAAAAGTGCCAAAATTATGTCATAATATTTGACGAAGTGAACATTTGCAATTTATAAAAAAGACATAGTACAATTCGGACCCTCTTGTCAAAGTTGGTCAACGTTATGATTCAAATTGTCGTTCTTTAAAAAGTTATTGTTTATTGTTGTATCCGATAGTAATTAATATAGAAATAGTTCACAATTAAAAGGAGATATTTTTACTTTACATACTATTTTGAAGATGAGGCTGACAGTGCAATCGTTGTTAGCTCATTTAACAACAGGAAAATTATCTGTTCCTGAAGAACACTTAAATGTAATAGACTATAAATAGTTATGCTGACGTAAAACCAAATTTTATATAATGGATCTATGATGGATATAATGGATCTATGAAGGTTTTACGTGGGTGGTCTGAAAATGGTTATTCTAATATCGGAAATCTGTAATAGTAAAGATTCAATGTACACACATCAAAATAATCTAAGGGACAAGAAATAAAACAATAACTTCAAACCAATATTTGTGTTATTAAAAAGTTATTCCAAAACTCTAGTTATAATTTTTATAAAATTTGTAAAAAGCGGAAATTTTTTTTTTGAAGTAACAAATATATTAATTAAATGTTTTGAATGTTTCAGATCAATAACCGCCTCGGTTATTTATTACTACTACTCACCTTCGGCAGATTATTAGTTATTACTACCATGCAGACTTTGTCCCAAACCAAACCTACGCTTGTCTGTGATCAATTCAACATACAAGATATACTTTTCTAGATAATGGTTGTTTAACTTGGCCACATGCCAAGTACACAAAATAGATGCCCTCTTCCAACAAGAATCTCAATTGACAAATAGTGCCCCCCAATGAAAACTTCCTTATTTGATATTTTATGGTACCATTTAATCCCTATTATCTGTCTTAAGTGAAGTTGGTGTGAACCCTCAGGTGTTTCATGTAGGGCACCCACGGTTCAGATTCGCAAAGAACTAAAGGTAAAATTACAACTCGGTAACTTTCAAGGATAGGTCATTACTTAAAAAACTCTGGTGAAGTTTCAAAAAGGCACTTGAAGTACAACTGATTTGATTATGGGTTCAGATCTCCTTTAGAGTGAATGTGACTACCCAGATAGCTAAAGAACAGTTCCACAAGCTCAACGAAGAGT
This sequence comes from Cosmopolites sordidus, assembly GCA_031761425.1. Lineage (NCBI taxonomy): Eukaryota > Metazoa > Arthropoda > Insecta > Coleoptera > Curculionidae > Cosmopolites > Cosmopolites sordidus. Next base: position 459,985 of record JARFXV010000635.1, on the reverse strand, counting down.
CAGAGGCTAAAATCTTGTTGATCTGAGGGGATGAATTACCACGAACAGCCATAATTTTATAATGCAAGTCTTATCTGTGTTAATCTTAAGGACTCAAATTCAAAAAGATGCCTAACCTCGGAGAGGGTTTCAAAAGAATCTGTCCTTTTACCATTGTGCAACACAACAGCTCTGTTATTACCATGAGAGCCTTTAGAAATGTTGATAAGCTTCGGAGAAATGCTAAACTTTGCTCACAAGGCATATCTTTTTACTGTGCATGGAAAGTAAAACAAGTCTCTCTGAATTAAAAATAATCCAGGTTGTACAGCAGGCCATAAAAAGGCACAACGAATACACCATGCCACTGTGCTTTTATCGACTACGAAAAAGTATTTGACTCCATCTCAAAGCATGTCATAATGTATGCACTACTTAGCCAGGGGGTAGATAAAACATATATAAAAGCTAAGGAAGTTCACCCGTGCTGCACGCCGAGCTTTGCCATTCCTTCATCGGCCATCCAAAGCGCCAGCAAGCGTCTACCAAGACCGGTTTCTGGCCTTAAGCCGTCATCAGTTGGGCTCAAGCTGGACACCTGAAGAGCGGATAAAGAAACGACTAAAGCCATGACCATTTAAATTGCCCATCATATCTGTTTACTGTGTATGGAAAGTAAAACAAGTCTCTCTGGATTAAAAATAAAGACTAAATTAATATTGCTTGCAAGAAAAATGAAATTAAATGTAAAATGAAATTAAACAATATAGTAACTAAATAACAGCAGCATTTGTAAAGACGCATTTAAGGAAATGTTTATATGGAAAAATTTTAGCTTTTTGAACTCAAAAATTGAAAATGAATATCCTTTTCAGCAATAAGTTCCTCTATGACATAAAATACATATATAAATGTGAGTAATAAATCTCTAAAATAAAATTTCTTATGTCGTACTTCATACAAATTTTATAGCGCTTTTCACCGTAGTTACTGAATATCAGCTGCTGTATTATATAAAGGGCCTTTGAAATTGAGCGGGTTTGGTTTAATTATTGAATAACACAGAATTTTCGTTGGTTTCAAAAATTTTTTATTGGTAATTGTAAATTGTGAAGAATAGTGTGACATTTAAACACGAAAGCAATATCTGCCAAATTACAACCTCTTGCAACTCCACAGACGCCCATTTTTTTGTCCAAATTGTGGATGACATTTGGCATAACCATCGAATACTATTCACACTTATAGTTTCAACAGCAACATTTTGAAAGAAATATGGCCCAATTACACCTCCTGGTCATAATGCACACCAAACAGTGACCCATTTAGGATTAAGAGTTTCTCATAAATCAATCGTGGATTTTCTTCACCTAAAACACGGCATAATCATTTGTTTGTTCTTTGATCTAATTGACAAATGCAAGACGTTTTGAATGATACTATGGCTTTAGTTCCTGTGTTATTTGAACCTTATATACCTTAAGAGCTAAGCCCTTTCGTAAAATACGCTATGCTGTGGATTCAATTAGTCCCAGTTCTTGAAAAAGTTCACGTACCAATTCAATATGCTCTTGTAAACGACCACTACGACTAAATATAGTTCTTCTTTTATCTTCCACCGAACCAGTTTCTTGGCATTTTTGGACAATTCGATTGGTAGTGCCTTCAGATGGATGATTGTGCAAACCATTGTGTAATTATGCATTGTGCAAAAGATTGTGTAATTTTCTAAAAACATTTTGCACTGAACCCCCATTTTAATAAAATAATTCAATAATGCATTTCATTGTGTACCCATTTTTATTGTGACCCATTTCTATAAATGTCATATATTACACTTCTGAAATGACACAAGACCTAGACAATACACTCACTTCAAATTTTTGATAGATGATAGATATAGAACAAATAGAATTAAAAAAAACTATCAAAATCCTTAATAAGGAAACTAAAAAGATTATGATAGTGATTAGGATAGTCTGAATATATTATTGCATGATGATTTCTTGTCTTGCGATTACCATGAATTATCACAAAGAAAGGAAACAACTTTATTATCAGTAGCTTTTACTTTATTATCATTGCATTTGACGGAACGGAAACTGTATATAGAATACAAGGAATCAATATTGATTCATGAGTATATAGTCTTTGCTGTCTGAGAATAACATCACTTAAAAATATAACTAAATTTTTACGTAAGAATTGTTTTTAAGATATTAAAAAAATGATGGTTAATGGTGGTTAAACCAAACCACTCTGCAGTGATAAATTTATACCTGTTAAAATAAAGTAAAAATAATACATAATACATCTTAATGATACACTATTTATTTTCAAAGTTTAGAAATGCTTATATGTATTATTTATTTTTAAATTTTATCAAATCTGATTCCTTCACAACACGTGCTAGCGTTCAATATTGTCATGTTATTGATGTTGATTTTCTGTCCAGCGTTTTATTGCATTAAAGAAAAAATAAACACCATATTTTCAGCTAATATACCTACTATGTCCTTGAACACATAGATCAAATATAGAATGTAATATTAGATCAATATATTGACTTGCGCTTATTTAGTTATCCACTAGATTAAGGAAAATCAATATACATTAATTATTATTTCGGTTTGTACATTTACTTGCCACTTTGTTACATATACACTTATTTTGTTTACTATTCGAATATATTCAGATTTCGTTTTTTTTGCGCTAATCTCGATATAGTTATATAATTAACTCCTTTTCAACAACTACAGCTTCATGTTTTATATTTTAACTCTATCTATCTATGTATAAATATATTACGCTCTTCAGAAGAACTATATTTAGTCGTAGTGGTTCAATAAGGTTCAAATAACACAGGAACTAAAGCCATAGTATAATTCAAAGCGTCGTGCCTTTGTCAATTGGATCAAAGAACAAACAAATGTTTTTCCCGTGTTTTAGGTGAAGAAAATCCACGATTAATTCATGAGTAACTTTTAGTCCTAAATGGGTCACTGTTTGGTGTGCATTATGACCAGGAGGTGTAATTGGGCCGTATTTCTTTCAAATGTTGCTGTTGAAACTATAAGTGCGAATAGTGTTCGATGGTTATGCCAAATGTCATCCACAATTTGCACAAAAAAATGGGCGTCTGTGGAGTTGCAAGAGGTTGTCATTTGGCAGATATTGCTTTCGTGTTTAAATGTCACACTATTCTTCACAATTCACAATTACCAATCCATTAAGTTTTTGAAACCAACGAAAATTGTGCGTATTATTCAAGAATTAAAAAAAAAACCGCTCAATTTCAAAGACCCTTTATATAATATAGCAGCTGATATTCAGTAACTACGGTAAAAAGCGGTATAAAATATGTCTTCAAGTATCTTTGACAAGTTTTATATGAAGTACGACATAAGAAATTTTATTTTAGAGATCTATTACTCACATTTATATATGTATTTTATGTCATAGAGGAACTTATTGCTGAAAAGGATATTCATTTTTAATTTTTTAGTTCAAAAAGCTAAAACTTTTCCATATAAACATTTCCTTAAATGCGTATTTACAAATGCTGCTGTTATTTAGTTACTATATTGTTTAATTTCATTTTACTTTTAATTTCATTTTTCTTGCAAGCAATATTAATTTAGTCTTTATTTTTAATCCAGAGAGACTTGTTTTACTTTCCATACACAGTAAACAGATATGATGGGCAATTTAAATGGTCATGGCTTTAGTCGTTTCTTTATCCGCTCTTCAGGTGTCCAGCTTGAGCCCAACTGATGACGGCTTAAGGCCAGAAACCGGTCTTGGTAGACGCTTGCTGGCGCTTTGGATGGCCGATGAAGGAATGGCAAAGCTCGACGTGCAGCACGGGTGAACTTCCTTAGCTTTTATATATGTTTTATCTACCCCCTGGTTAAGTAGTGCATCCATTATGACATGCTTTGAGATGGAGTCAAATACTTTTTCGTAGTCGATAAAAGCACAGTGGCATGGTGTATTCGTTGTGCCTTTTTATGGCCTGCTGTACAACCTGGATGTGATCCATTATACTGAATCCACTTCTAAATCCTGCTTGTTTTCTTGGTTGTGCGTCATTCAGTTTTTTAAATATTCTTTTAAATATTATCTTAGTTAGAACTTTGTTCATTACTGATAGGAGGTTTATTGGACGGTAGTTAAAACTTTAAATCTTGCTGTGCTCCTTATTTATGTAAAAGGATCACTTCTGCATTTTCCATAAGTCAGGCACTTCCTATACCAGAGATTTTTGTCGGTTTGAGACCATTTTCTTCTGGTGCTATAGAAGCAGCCGTTTGAGGCACATTGTTGGTGATTTCTCCATATTGAACTGATATTTCCATCTCCTTCGGATCTTGTAACACAGCAAAACGGTTTGACGAAGTAATTTCAAAATTGCTAGCCCTCTCCAGCAATTTCCCAGAATCCACTTTGACCTTACCATTCTTTCGCGCTCTCTCCGACAGTTAATCCTAACTTTTGCTCTTACCATTCGGTGGTCACTTCCAACATGGTTGGTCACTTCCAACATTGTTAAGGACAGTACAATTAGTAAATATTGTTTTATCCCTGGTCATGTAGTCAATTTCACTTGAGTCCAGATGGACTTTTCCATGTCCATTTTCTGCCGATATTTTACTTATAGAACGAATTCATAATATAAAGTTCTTGTTCTTCAGCAAAATCAACTAATCTATCCCCTCTATTGTCCCGATCGCCAATTCCATATGGGCCAGTTGCATTTTTTTTCCATTTCAATGGCTCGGCATTGTTTAGTTTTGTAATTAGACACTTTATGTCAAACAATGATGTGGATTTTTTATTGTAATTAAGTCACTGAATTAGAATTTCCTTTAAATTGTGGGATAATTCATAAAATAATTTGTTAGCCCTGTTGAGTTCGTGTAGGAACAATTTTCTGATGAATATGAAACATTTAAGTCAGTAGTTAATTTACCAGTATTTGTTAAGGAAGTTGCTTTAATCCCAAATGTGGTTGATAAAATGACAAAAATGTTCTAAAATTCACGAAAGCGAATTCACCAAAGGACAAACAGTACAAATACTATTCAAAAACATAACTCTAGATTTATAAAGTGGCATATCCCAACAAAAAGTGCACGAAATTTTATTTGGACAACCTAATAATTAAAAATATACAGCAAAACTTTCGATAAATTCAGAATATCTGATTCTATAAAATTAAGAAAAACTACTCTTTAATAATCATATAGCTTTAGATTTTTTACTGTCATGATAATATACTGAATTGGATAGAACATTCCATGAGTGCCCTAAAATCAAATCTCCAGCGATTCAATTTAGTTGAAGCGAGATTCTAAATTTTATTACTTAGTCAGAAAGGTGGTATGATAAGGTCTTAATAAAGTTACATCGATTTCATAACTGCGGTACATATCGTTGTAAACTTAAAATACTTGTTTAATGTTATATACCAGGTCTGTAAATATGAAATCGAATTTTTTTTTATAGAAAATACACGTTTATTGATTGTATGAAAACGATAAAAAATATTTTACTCGAAGTATTTATTGCCCATCGGTAGCTATACATTTTTCCCATTTTAACTATACATTGCTTACAATTTCTGGATGCCACGCCAAAAAACTGTTGCTCTTTGAAAGCAAACCAGTTATTGAGCCACTTTCGTACATTTTCGTAAGAAGTGAAATGCTGCTCGCAAGTGCCTATCCCATCCATGCAAATAAGTAGTAATTAGATGGAGCCAAGTCTGACGAGTAAGCCCCAGGCAAGTATTTCCCAACTAAAAGCCTTAATCGTTTCCTTGACCAGTTTTCTGTGTGTGATTATCATGACGCAAAATCACTTGGTGTTACCTTTTTTGATATTGTGGCCATTTTTCACGTGAAGCTTGATTGAAATCGATCATTTGTTGTCGGTATTAACGTTTTCACCAAATTTTAGCAATTGATGATAGATCACACCCTACTGATCACACCAAACACAAAGCATTGTATTCCGTTCATAGCGATTTGGCCTTTCAGTCGATATCGATGATTCGCCTGAACTTACCCATGATCTTTTACCCTCAGGATTCTCAAAATATATCAACTTTTCATCGCCAGACACAATTCGATGGAGAAATGACTTTTTTGCACCTGTCGAGCAGCATTTCGCAAATCGTTTTTCGGGTTTTCTGCTGTTCTTCATTTAATTCATATGAGACTCATTTTCCCATCTTGTGGATCTTTCCTATGGCTTTCAAACGTATAGAGACGGCTTCTCGTGTCACATTTAATTGATCCGCGAGTTGTTGCTTTTTAGCGTTATCCTCATTCAACAATGCTTGTAATTCGCTGTCCTCAAATTTTTTCGGTGGTCTTTCACGTTCTTCGTTTCACCAATAGCATGCTCATATTCGATGCGATTCTGCTGCGGTTTTCTTCAAATGGTAATAGAAAGCCAATATTGTCCGCAAATCGCAGCTTCCAGACACAAAATTCGATAAGTTCAACGCAATTTCATTACAAACTATGCTGTTGTATGAAACTTGTATTAAATTGTATTAATAAAACAAAGTTGTCTAATTTGCACGTAGCGAAACGCGTTATGTTTTAGAGAAAAATGTGCAATTTTGTTTTGTTATATTAATACAATTTAATATGAATTTCCATAAAGAAAATGCCACAACCATCCTCAGAAACATGTAGCAAATAAATGTGATTTTCTTTGTGAAAATAAAAAATGGAGACCTTATTTTATGAACAACTTTCGTATATTAAAATTATCTGCAAATTCAAATTCAAAATTGCATAATTTCACTATATTTATACATATATTTCACACAATTTATGTATTTAATTTATTTGAAAAACATATTATTGTTTGATTTATTACAAACCCAAATTAATTTCTTCTCTAACCTCTAGGTCACTTGCATTTGCTACTACTTGTACTGATTAATTAATTATTGTCCCATCGGGTTTACGGTCTTTAATTATTCCGTTCAATGGAACGTTAAACAGCATTGTTGATGACCTATCTCCCTGTTTTAGACCTCGGTTACGTTCAGATCATTCCATAATAAGTTATACATTGGATGCTTTCACAGTCATTTCCACTAGTATTTTAAATCATACTGGTATTTCTTTTTCAGTAATAGTTTTATTATACATTCACAAATTCTGTTTCCTTGAGCTCACAAATTGGGTTCACCTTGAGCTCACAAATCGGATACTTTTTGGAAATCGAATCAAAAAATGTCGGTTTAGTTCTTTGAAATTCGGGTACACTTTTGGATTGTCTCAATACAAGAAGATTATTTATTTTATGATTTCATTAAATTCTTCAGAAGATCATTTACATTTTCTATATCTGAATAATTTATCCTTTGTTTTGTTTCATATTAATTTATTACTTTTTGTATATTATGTATTCATTTATGATTTCCATTTTATTAATTGAGATTCATTGGGAGAACTTAAGCTGCAATGATCAATGTGGTTTTTTTGGGTTATTTCATACTTATATTTAAACTTCATATAACAATCTGTAATATTATTTGCTCTTACTAGGTAGTAAGAGAAAGGTAGGTTACCTTTCCCCGTCTTTTTCCATACTTTTAGGTGTACAGTTATTTTTTAAATATCTTTTTGTAAATTTAAGTAGTTTTGCCATATTCTCAAAGGAGGGTTACTACTTATGTATCTGGAATAATAAATAAAAACGAATATTTATCATTGCAAATGGCTGTATTGTTTTTCAAAATATTCTCCGCGATGATCAATATACTTTTGCATACGTTTGATTCAATTTCCATAGCACTTTTTCCATTCCAACTGAGGTATCTCCAAAACATGCATTTTAAAGGCATCATTTTAACGCTTCTTGTGGCATCGGATATCGTTGACCATGTAGTCTATTCTTCGGACGGGAACAAAAAGAAATTATTGGGTGTCAAATGAAGACTGTACGGCGGACGTCCCATCAATTCGATTTTTTGACCGGTCGAGTTGTTCGGTCCGATGTGTGAGAGCTCGCGTTGTCGTGGTGAAGAATAATCCTGCGTCGTTGATTGTTTTCTCTTATTTCTTTAAAGACTTCTGACGAACGAATGGTTGTGTACCATTCAGAATTGGCCATTCTACGATTCGCTAGTGACACTGTAGCACATGCCCATTTATCCTTCTTGTGCGAACAAGTTTTGTTGGGTTTGGTTCATTTTGAAAGACTCATACAGACGACTGTTGTTTAGTTTCGGGCTCATACGCATAGATCCAAAATTCGTCACTTGTGTAGATACTATACATAGTTGTTGGCGCAACACTATTGTTTTTTTTTTAGCATTTCTTTGTATCTTTCAACACGAGCCTTTTTTGGAACTATTGTCAAATTATGCGCAATCCTATGTGGACAAATATTTTTCACGGCTAAATGTTCATGTAAAATCTTGTGTGTACTTGTCATACTAATGCACAGGGATGCCCCAGTCCCACTATATCAGTTCGCACACAGTATCGATGTTTTATGGTATACAAACCGATTTTGGATGATCTTGTTTAAAGTCGTCCGTGAGCGAACGACGGCCATAATTTAATTTACTAAACCAGTGATATACAGTGGTTTTAGATGGTGCTTTATTACCAAAAGTTCAAATGAGTTGATCCATGCACTGCTGTTGAGATAATCCACGTCGAAACTCGTAGTAAATCATAGCACGAACATTTTCACGAGTTAATTCCATTTTTGGACTGAGATAAAATTTTCAAGTCATTAAACAACACAAATAGCGTCCGTATGATAAAACGTTCTGAGTACGTATACAGTCAACAATGCCAAACTTTACAATATATATGTCAGATGGCGCCTGACACCATTGTTGCCAATTCTGTATACATCAATAGCAACCTTCGTCTTGCATCATTTTCAAATGTTTCTATTTTTCCTTCGAGTTAAGGTTCGGTTTTTGATCACAAATTCCTAGTTTTGAATAATTCTTTGCAGTCTCTGTAAAATTATTTTATTTATCTGTAGTTCTTCTACTTGTTACTTTACTTGCGGGATATTCAACACATTTACATTATCGCTTCAACTGTGTACCTCCTGGTCTTTGTCCTTTTTTTTAAATCGATTTACCTTACGTTTATATTTCTAATTTCAGCTTTGGTTTTTAGAACAAGTCATCTAATCTAACGTCAACCTTTAAATATTCATACATGACAATTGTTTTTTGTTTATATCAAAAACGGTATGTGGAAGTATATGTAATTGTTCGTTCTAGTATATGTAATTGGAAACCTATATTCCAGGGACTATCGTTTAATATAGGCAAAGTTAGAGTTTCATGAATGGTTAACTACTGATATAAGGCATCATTTCTTAGTTTAGAATGGGGATACTACATGAGCCAAACACTTAATGGTCAACTTTTACAATGGCATCATGCTATCGTAGATGTTACTTAAGAGGAAAATAAATTGCATGGCTAGGTTGAGTTAAGACATTAAAAAATGCTCAGAATGCCAAATAAGACGCAAAAGAAGAAAAAGAACATTAAACAGTTTTCAACGAGAATTTTGTGAAAAGGTTAGTAAGAAGTTATGAAGATCCATATAGACATACCAGTGGCGGCTCGTGTGGGAGGGCGTTGGGGTGCCGACCCTCCAGTTTTTATCATAGTAAACAATTTTTCAGAGCAAAACACTACCGGTTCACTTTCTGTATAGAGTTTCAATAGCACGAAAAGTAAAAAGGAGGAGGGGGGAAAGCAAAAAAAAGTCTTCAACAGCACTATTTTCTTGTACCCCTTCCCACTTTAAAAACCCACGAGCCGCCACTGACACACCTGTATTAGAAATAATAATATGGGTATGAAATGTTTTTCAAAATGTTTTTATAATCTAATTCTGTTAAAATTTCATATTAGCTATACAGGGTGTAATGGTAAATACTTTCGTAAACTTAACCAATGATTCTTTACAGTTCAAAAAGACCAAAAAGTTTCCTTGAAACATGTATCCAAAAGTAACCATTTCAGCGGAATACAAGTCTGAAAACTGGTTTAGTTTTATTTGCAATGGCAACGTCTATTTTTGTCTTGTTTATTTCGATCTATCGGAATTTAGTTTTTGTTACATTGGCGTCTGAAGGTATTATTTGAAAATTAAATATAATATTTCTATAATAATTTATTCCATACGTTTCCGTATAAATTTGGTTTGTCTTTTGTAAAAAAACGAAAACTTATACATTATTCTTATTTAATGTCAAAATTTAAATTTCTGCAAGTCACATCCTATCACTTTTTAAACAATTTACGTTACACTGAGAAATACATGACTAATTTTATTAAATTAACACTTCAATATGTCCACCCTTACAATCCTCGTAAAAGAAACTTCGTTGGTTGATAAAATATTGAAGAAAGAAATTGGATTCCTTTGATTTAAACCATTAAACCATTCACAATATTTCTCCCTGTAGGAAAAATCAGCGGGTAAGGGTGCTTGTATCCTTGTTACATGATTAGGTAGAGTAATTGCTCTTTTAGTATTCTATTTACAATCCAATGGGAAACTTCAACTCGGTGAACAACACTCCGAGTAGTTTTGGTAGAATTCTCTTACTTCTTGGTACTATTCTCTAATACAATATGTAAACTTTGTTGGACTTCAGGACCGATTTCACGCTGCCACCCACATTCTTGAAATTTTGGAACAACACTTTTCGTATTCAAAAGTATTTGAGGAACTTGGATAAATGTTTCATGGACGACCTGGAAGCGGCCCTTCGCAGTAATACGCATAGCTCTTTAAGAACTTTGTAGGAGTTCTCCGTATATAAGAAGTATTTCCTGATATTCCCGTGTGGAATATATTTGAGGGTTATAAATCGAACTTTAATGCACGCACTGAAACAGTGAAATAATTTTTGTCGCAATTTGGAAATATCAATCTTATCATGGCAATATTGTGACGTCACATCTTTCAGGGCTAATGTAGGGCATGATTCTTAATTAAAAAAAAAATGTTTTAACATTGTTCATTGTGTGTACTAATTGTGTTTAGTGGCCTTGTTATTGGAAATAACCGTTACCCAAATATTGTCTGTATTTTCCCATCACCATTTTGTAAGTGCTCCTTAAGTTAGCAGACTATTTCTTCATATTTGGTTTTCGCTATTTGCAATCGTCTTTTCTGTATAACTTCTTTTTATATTTTATTTTCAATCCTGAGTCAATATATAATTTTTGTAAATTTGCTTAATTGTTCTACCCCGACTTTTATATTACAGTTATTTGCTAAGATATTTGTCATATTTATCGAGATACTTCATTTTGGTTATTGTTTATTTCTTTTCCTCATTAAGACCAAGAACAGCTTATATCAATATATTGGAAGCGTATTAAATAATTTACGTCTATATTTATATTAACTACAAGGATAAAGTGAAAATTATCATACATGCCCGATAAATGACTACACTTTTTTAGTAACGTTTTATGAATTTCAATCCGTTTATTAATTTCAATTAGTTTAAAAACTTAAAATAACCTAATTTCGTAGGTCGATTAGGTAATACTTGCAAACCAAAGAAAACTTGAAAATGTATTATGAGGCTCATTTACATTTCTTGGTTCATAAATGATTTACTGTGTTTCGATGTGATCGAACTAGCACAAGTGAAACGCCAAGTGATGTTATGTACGCAGAATGATGATTAGAGGCATTATTGAGGTGATAAAAATCTCGGACAACGTGTAGGGAACATCCTGCTCGAACATTTGGCGTTAGAATATTATCAGCACCATGGGTGTCGCATTTGCTCACTGACGACTAAGAATGATTCTGCAGTGATTCGTACCTACTGATAAAACTTAGTTTAATCACTACACACTAGAAATAAAGAAATAATCAAAACATTGGGGTTTTTCCCGCGATCATATCCTGAAGAAAGCGATGATGCTTCCACCGGCTGGAAGAGCCACAACCATTATTTTCTTGGATTCGCAAGGCTTTATCTTCATAAAGCATTTGGAAAAAAGAGATGGTCATGGGGGAGTATTGTGCTCACATATGATGAAATATTAAATTTCAAAATTTCGAAAAATAAGTGCCATTTTCACACGATAGTTCTCCCATTCATTCATTCACCGTTGAATCAGCGATATTAATCTAGTTGCGCTACGAAATGTTTCTGCAAATACCGTGTTCTTCGGATTTGGTGACTCCGACTTCTTTCTTTTCCTAAATACCAATACATGACTGGCTGGAAAGAAATTCACATCAAATGAAGAGATTGTAACTGAAAAAGGGGACTATTTTTCTTGCGAAGTTCGATAACACATTCTTTTTCAAGATATAAGATAGTTGGATAGTCGGAGGGCGAAGTGTGGAGCTGAAAGGAGACTAAATATAAAAGGCTGTGAGTACTTGAAAACAAAATGGATTTTCGATAAAAAAAAACAATAGTTCATTTAAAGAGGCATGATTGAGGTGACTTTTCACTCCACCATCATCCTGCCTTGTATATGAACAATCGTCCTTCAATTTTACGTATACAGTGGCGATCAATAAAATAAGAATATACTAATTTTATGATTGATACAGCAAAAGTCCATTTCCCGTTATATCAAAGTAAACATTAACTTTTTAACACGTAAAATTTTGCAATTGTGAAGCCAAAATAAATCTTATGCTTTATCACGAACGCAATCAAAGGGTTACCATGTGTAATTTCTAAAGTTTTCTAGTAATTTCTAAATAATCATATGTGATTCAAAATCAAGCAAGAAAAGAAGAGGCGTGAAGGTTTAAAGAGTCGTTTTGCTACCTCGGTTGTTATAAAAAAAATTTCGACCTAAGTATCGCACCAGCACCAGAAGAATAAAACGACATTTACAACAGAAGATACGGTAGAGTAGACTGGAAAGTTGCAAAATAAAAAAACTAGTTTTAAATTTTCAATCTACCTAAAAAAACATTTTAATAAGCGACGACTGATGCGATGAAGCCAAAATTAATTTATTTGATTCTGATGGCAAATGGTATATGAGAAGACGTATTAATAAAGAATTCATTCCGCGTAACATTTTGGGTACAGTAAAGCATGATGGCGGTACCATTAAAGTATGGGTGTGTTTAATTTATATAACGGAATAGGTACAATATTTTGGATATGACAATACAAATTTAGTTAGCAATCTTAGAGACAATTATGCTAATTTACGCTCAAGAGAATATGCCTTTACAGTTGATCTACCAACAAAACGATAATCCCAAATAACACTACTCATGTGGTGAAGCAATGGTTCGAGAGGAAATCTCAGTGGCGGCTTGTGAGGGAGGGTGTCATTTGGGGTGCCGCCCTTCCAGCATTTATCACAGTAAACAATTTTTCAGAGCAAAACACCATATTTTATTTCCATTCGGTTTCTTTCCTTTAACTAATTTTACGATATTATTAAAAATTTAAATCTCCAAATGTAGAAGAACGTCTGTCGACCCATCACACCAAATAATGCGGATAAAAATTCCATCATCTCGTCACAATTTTTACATTGTTGGTCGAACGTTTACCTCCAGCGACCGTACGAAATGTCATCTTTTCTCGTCGTTGATGTTACATGTTTTGTTGGTTGCCAGAATTCGAGGGTTTAACTGCTTTCTAAAATATGAGCTTTGGACGTAGATTCCCTGCGACCGAGCGTATCGGTAATTAATTTTAAACGCAAACTTGACGGAGCATTTAATACGTCTCGCGTCGCGTATTTCGTTCGCCTCGCGAATACTTGTTTTGATTTGGGATTTGCTACGTGTGTACACATTGAGTAATACTTTTTAAATAAAAATAATCAACTGTTAATTGCAAACATGAATGGCTCTGATTTGAAACAGTTAATAATGATTAATTTAATTTTGTTTTCGAACTTTTTCGAATTTTCTGTATTGATTTGCAGTTACAATAAACTGTTTGAATTGTTTGCTCTTCGGGAAGCCGTAAATACTTACTTATTCGTTCCTTTATCTGCGCAACAAGCAACAACCCATTCTCCAATATCCTTGTAAGTAGTAACAATACAAAATTTTAATGTTTTCCTGATTTACCTCCTGTATAGGAGGACGGAAAAAGCAAAAAAAAACTTTCACCAGCACTATTTTCTTCTACGCCCTCCCACCTTAAAAACCCACCAGCCGCCACTGGAAAATATATTAGTGTTAGAGTAGCCTTCACCGCCCCCCGGATCTAAATCTGATCGAGAACCTTTGGAAAGAGTTAAAAGAATGTGTTGCTGGTAAAAAAATAGCAAACAAGAAGACATTGTGGGAAGAAATTCGGGCAACTTGGTTTTCAATAATTTCAACTTCAATTTCAATATTTAAAAAAAAAAATCAATTATTTATATTCAGACTAATACCATGTATGCCTTTTAAGTTATCGATAAATTCATTCTGGAAAATTAATATTGTCTTGGAAATAACGTAAAAATTAGTTTAAATAAAATATATTAATAAGGCTCCATCATTCCTAATTTAATTGGCCACCACTGTATAAGTTCTTATTAAGGGTATCTAGTTCTTACCTTTTCACAAGTTCCTATTATGATTAGTTTTAAGATGACTAAAAAATAAACGTCGGCTAAAAAACCGTTGAGTGCTAGTGATATGAAAAGGTTGTGCGCTGGCGTTAATAAAAAATAATAAAATAGCGACAAGAAAATAATATAAATTTAAAGTCCAAATGCGTCAACACAGGGCTAGCTCTTTGTGCGTTCCTTATTTACTTTATGCTCTGCCCTTCAATTTACCCTTTTAAGTATCTCCAAGTTTCTGTACGGCGGCCCCTGGTGGTTGTCGGTTTATCCAGACCAAAACTTGGAAGTGATCTGAATAAATGAGGAAGTTGTAGATTGAACCAGAGGACATTTTTAGGATAGTTAATACTGACTAATTCTCTTAATAATGTAGAATAAACACAGTATGTACAATATATTGTTGATCTAAACAGTCAGATGAATGCTTTAGCAAAACATTATTAATAACAGAAATTTCTTCATATAAGAAAATAAAAATAGAAATTCTTAAAAATATGTGCTCATCTATTTTCCTGCGCGGTCTCTATATGATGGTAATTGTTCTGGTGGAACTCGGTGGAGACTCGGTCCGGTGCTCTCACGTCAACTATTTAGAGCACTAATAGCAAAGAAATGGCGGTCTCCAATTGACCGATGTGGTGGGCCAGTGGATATCAAACTAATCACTATCGGGGCTGCAAATTGATCCTAACCGTAGACCCTACCTACTACCAAAAACACAAACGGACCGAGCTGCTTATCAGAGTCGTAATCAATTGTCCCGCTGGAACTGTGCACCCACACGTGACTTCGAACTGTATACTGTAACAAATGTAACTCTTGGGGCTACCAGGGACCTGTGAGATTACCTAAGAGACACACCAAAGAGCTGACAAAAGGGATTCACTAAACAAAGTCTACTGTCTAGCTGCTATCCTACTGTCTATCCGTACCGTAGAGCCGCTGCCAGAAATATATTTTCGCCAGAATAATTAAACTTTTAGATGGTAACAATGTAATAGATTTAAATTACTTGCTACAGTTATTCTTCAAATTAGAATCATATAATAACATATGTAGCACTTATAAGGGATGGATATTGTTTAAAAGTTCTAATATAAAATATTAATTGGGAAACCTTCGAAAAGCAATACAAACTCTCTTTCAACAAATAAATGACGTAGCACGAAGCCCGAAACAATTAGGTTTTTGTTTTATGTTTATTTTATTTATAAATGAATCAATTATTGATTTTATTAATCCTGTGAAACAAAAAAAAAATATTTCCATTGAAAGTTAACGCTGATATATAGGTTAAACATTTTATTACAGAATATTATATTATACAAGGTGACACAAAAAATGAGAACTTTTTAACAATCCAATAAAAGTGATGGAAGAAAAACTTTTTATTCTTAGTAATTGAAACCTTAAAATTCGCCATATAAGAAACATTAATGAAATTTATTATTTTTAAAAAATTACGTCCTATAGATGGCGTCCTCCTGAACTAATGCATTCTCGAAACCTGCTGTTGAGATGCCTCATTGACCACTGCAACATCTCAGCTGGGATACTATGAATTTCATCCTGAATTCTCTGTTTTACCTCATTCAGAATTCTTGGTCGAGTCGTGTATCCTTTATTCTTGAGATAGCCTCACAAGAAAAAATCGCAAACGGACAAACATGGCGATCTAGAGCGCCAAGGAATGTTACCGAATCTTGAGATCACCCGGTTACCGAACATTTCTCGCACAGCTTCCATTGATTGCCATGCAGTGTGTGATGTTTAGTTTGTGATGATTCATGTGGGATAGCATCAATTAGATTAGATTAGATTAGATTAGATTAGATTAGATTAGATTAGATTGGATTAGATTAGATTAAACTAGACTAGACTAGACTAGACTAGACTAGACTAGACTAGACTTGACTAGACTGGACTAGACTAGACTAGTCCTGACTAGACTAGGACTAGGACTAGGACTAGTCTAGACTAGACTAGACTAGACTAGACTAGACTAGGACTAGACTAGACTAGATTAGATTAGATTAGATTAGATCATATTATATTTATTCGATTAGGCCATAGTAACACATTGGGCAATATTTAGTGGCGCTAACAATATGTTTGGGTAAGACGAAAATAGCGGGATAACCATGACACGAGCATATACTGAATATAAATATAATTTTTGTTATACGATAATATTAAATAATGGCAAAACAAGCAACAAATGGACAATTAAGCAACAAGAAGTATACTTATATTTCATTGTACAGACTAATCTCCTTGTGGAAATCAAAGATATAATCAGGTTGAGTATTTTGGAAAATTTTCCTAATAGAACCTTCGAGTAGGCATGGGTCTCCGGCGAAGCATAGAAAGAGGAATGCAGAAGGAAAAAAGGTGGAAAACGGACAAAAGAGCATCACATAATGCACCAGATATGGAAGGACTTCGGTTCAAGTGTGAATGAGTTAAGTGAGAGTGTCCAATCATTAGTCTATTTAATTTGACAGGATTGACTTTTGAAAGAGAAAAAATTAAAGATAAGAAAACATTATTTTAATTGGCCATAGTTTGTTATCACCCTCCGGAAGATTCTATTTAAGTTGAATTAAATAACGAATTTTGACTTACTTACTTGAGGCAATCAGTAATAGGGAATAGGTGGTTGAATTGAGCTCTAGTCATCAGTAAGTTTAATCTAACCTTTAAAAAGATATTGATCATTTAATTGTTCCATACCTTCCAGAGTCAGAGTCAGAGAGTGTAATATTAACCGGTTTAAACCTACTCTTTTCTGTATCAAATATAAGTACAGTTTCTTTATGTTTTTTATTATACTATATTATCCGTCATGGTATATAAAAAACATATAAAATTAATATAAAAAAATATACTTTCAAAGTATTGCATTACTTGTTTCTTCAGTATATATTGGTTTTACATGAAAATGTTTTACAAGTAACGCATAGGCAGCACTTGGTCTTATATAAACTAAACGCCAGAAATAATTTTAATTATTTTAAGAAGAATAATGATAAAAACAAACTTCTATTATTGTATGATATTCTGAGCTGTTATAACAATTAATTCGTAGCTCAGCTTATTTATTATTACTGTTACTGTTTGCCTCCTGTTGTTTTTTTTTATTCTGCGAAAGATTTTTGGAAATATTTCCGGAAATAGTTCCAAAAAGCGTGTTATTAGATTACTAATCTCAAGTAATCACAACACTAGGACTTTTTTGAATAAATAAGCGAATAAGTATTATTAGGAAGAGGCAGTATAAGTGAAATAAACATCGGAGTATGTATGTGTAGATCTGTTATATGGATAGAATTTTTAAAGTTTAAGTAATAAGTTATATATAAAAGTTATGTACAAAATGTGTGCTACATTTGATTGCATACAGTTTCAAAGCATCATGTTTTTGGGATGCAAAAATAATATTGATACTTGATTTTCTCGGGAAAAGTAAAACTATAACTACTCATACATAAAATAAGTATAACTAAGTAATTAGTTAATAACCAAGCCTTCTAAACAATCTAGATGAAAAAATAATACCCGGTTTGTAAGAAGAAAAGAGCAAGGCACCTGTCCTGAAAAGTGTAATAGCGACAGCTAAATAGAAATACAAATTTTTGAAAGATCATGTTATTTTTTATATTTGCCGCTTTCGAGACTTCCATTGCTTAAGAAATTCCTCGATGGATAAGTAATGACGAAGCCAAAGCCGCCATAAAAGACCATTTTATAGATCTTCTTTAAAACTTAGTTCAGAGAAGGAACAGGATTAGCAGAGAAAGGTGGAACAAATTATATTGAAGTAATGGGACATAGAGATTTTAATGAAATACACGGAATTTAACGTGAATCTAGAATGACCATAATATAAAATAGCTATTGTATGATGTTAGAAGAATAATGTATACAGTTACAAGAATAATAATAATTAAGTTTTAATTATATTTTCTTTCAAAAAATAACTACAGCAATACACTTTTCAATGGTTAAGTTAGTTGTTTTCGGTCACGAAGAAATATGCACATTTATTCTATTTTAATTAATTTTGAAATATGTTCTACTTTCATCTCATATGAACTCTATGAACTATTTTTCTTTATGTTTCCTATACACTGCTTATAAAATAGAAAACCAATTTTTATATTAATATAAGTAATAACAAATAATCTGAGCTCTAAATTAATTGTTGTAACAGCTCAGAATATTTGCTTGGTCCTTTCATTAATTTTCACTATAATATGTAAAATACTAGTCTGGGAAATTTTAATAAGTGCTGTTCAATAGTAGACAATAACACTATTAGCTTGGCTCATGTAATATTTCTCCGTGACACTGAACAATGTACCACCACAGTTGTTATTTAAATATTTTTAATGTCGTACAATAATAGAAGCTTGTTTTTATCCTCATTCTTTTTAAAATAATTGAAATTACTTCTAGCGCTTGGTTTTTACTAGACCAAGCCCTACCTATGCGTTACTTGTAAGACATAATCATGTAAAACTAATATGTACTGAAGAACCAAGTAATGTAACACTGAAAGTATACTTTATCATATTACAATTATATGTTTTGTGTATACCATGATGGATACTATGATATAATAAAGAACCTAAAGGAACTGCACTTATATTTGATACAGAAAAGAATAGATCTAATATGGTTAATATTATACTCTCTGACACTGCAAGGTATAGAACAATTAAATAATTAATTTCTTTTTCCAAGTTCGTTTAAAGTTACTGATTACTAGAGCGATTACTCAATCCAATAACTTGTTCCCTATGACTGATTCCCTCAGTCCCCTACGACTTCTAGAAAATCCTATGTCTTCACATTCTCTACACAATAAGATTCGTGTTATTCTATAATCCCTTTCCTCTAAATCATACTCCATCCTTCTCTTGTGGATCCCGAGTCATGTGGGCATTTATGGCAATGAAGCTGCTGATCATTTGGCTAAAGAATCAGCAATAGATCATTATCATCAAAATCATGACAATTCCTTTTTACAAGGATACTTTTCCCAGGAGAAAAGCCAAAATTTGCGATTTAATTCAACCTTAAATGGGATGTTCTGGACAGTGATAACAAACTATGACCAATTAAAAATAATTTTTTCTCATATTTAATTTCCCCTCTTTCAAAATTCAAACAAGTCAAATTAAATAGACTAAAGATTGAACACTCTCACTTCACTCATTCACATCTCATCAACCGAAGTCCTCCTATATCTTATGCATTCTGTGCTGCTCCCTTGTCAGTTTCCCATCTTCTTTTCCTCCTGCATTCCTCTTTCTACTCTTAGCCCGAGGCATGGGTTCGCGGGTTCCATCAGAAAATTTTTATAAAATACCCCACTTAACACTCTCTTTGATTTCCTCAAGGCGATTAGTCTATATAATAAAATATAAGTACTTCTAGTTGCTTAATTGGGCTTTTGTATTTTTTTTTGCCATAAATGGAAAGATCATATATAAGTTTTATAACAAAACTATTTTTAATTTATTTTTTTTCCTTATAATTAAAAAGTTATAGCAAATTGAAAATAATTTTTTAAACCTTACCGATGACGCGCTGACAGTTCCCGAAAAAAATCCGAACGCATGTGACCTCACAATAGTAACGAAGGCCAATATCGCCAATATCGGGTAGGCTCAGAACAGTTCGGAAGTTACACCGAAATTTCCTTTCGCATTCTTTCCGAGAATCGGAGTCTCGGGCAAATAAAACAATTTATCGCTCTTAATCATTGTTCTATAGGTTTAACCTATATCTTTGACTGCATTTGTTGGTTTGCTTGCTTTTCATTATTATTTAGGGTTTCGGTACTGTTTTCGACGTTATACTCATATATCTTTACATAAGATATGGAGACTGAAAGGTAAGTTCAGAATGAAATAGTGAAATTAGAATAGGGTTCTTTTTGTTTTTTGTATTGGTTTTTATAACTTTTATTTATATTATTTAATTCATGTAGGGAAAACAAAATAACGTGCCAAATTTATAAGAACGAATATTCCACCGTGTACGCAAAGATCTACATATAGCAAAAGAACCGAGGGTAGTAACAATGAGAAAGTCCTACAGGATCATTTATTTTGTAAGATACGAATAATAATATTCAAGAAAGCGCGAATAGAAAAGTATATGAGAAGAGTTTATGAAAAGTCTTATACTTATGAAAGTTTTACAGGATAATCTAATTTCTAGATGGTCGAAGAGTACAGAAATTTGTGTGATCAATTGGATGAACATCAACTAGTTAAATTAAGGACTGGAAGAAGTTTTCCATGGAATCAAAACAAACATCTAAAGGAAATCATCATCAAACATCTAAAGGATCAAAAAAAGAGAAATCGAAAAGCAAACCTACTATCCAAACAAAAAGTAAAGAAATATTCCTATTCTAAATAAAATAAAACTGTTTACTGTTTACTATTTTTCAGGATTTTGGTACATTTCATATATTGATTGAAAATATTCATTTGATTGATAGGGTGTGTTTAAACATAGGTTAGAAATTAATAATAGGCATTGAAGACCGATGGTTAGGCTGACACTGGTTCCAGGATATGTTGTGGTACATAGTGATTTTCTAGTGGGTAGACCTTAAGAGGAGAGTCCCACATTTCAACTCTAAAAGTTCTCCACTCAAAAAATAAATGTTTATGTGCCTTCTCTTATTTGGGAAATCTCTAGCTGGTTATGTATTAGAGTTAGTTAGCAGCCAGATTTATTTATATTTGCAAATATCATTAAATCAAGAGTCTAATGTGGTGGTTTGTAAAACATTTAAAGCGAAAAATCGCCATCGTTTTAAATATACTGAAAAAATAAATTAAAGAAATAATGTATTATGGGTGGAACTTGTTTTGAAAATATAGTTAATAGAGTTCGGTGTGGTGATTTGAAGAATCGGTGTGGTTTTAAAAGTATTGGAAAATTCAATGAAAGCAATCAAACTATTATGCAATCAAACAAATATGTATATAATTTTGGTTAGTGATTGTTTTTAGTCTGAACTGATTATTAATGTAGTTTACATATTATAATCTACTGTAATATATTATCCATATTATTCTAGTTGGGGGATGTATATTTAATAGTGTATTTTTTATTGAAATAAAATTAGTGATTAAACAGTATGTATGTATTTTGTTTTCCTAATTATAATTTATATTGTATTTTATAAGCATTATATGTATATTATAAGCTTTACTCCGAAATTTGTTCTGGACATACACGTCCTTTTACCGTGCAAATACCATTTTTTCGGTTAAGTTGAAAAAAACCTATAGTCTTATCACCGTAACTTTCTCCCTAGGTGACACCCTACAAAGAGTTTAATTATATTTAATAACAATATTTTGTGTCTTATTTACATTTTCATTATTATTATTTTTGAAAAACTCACATTGATGCTTTAACACCTCGAACTTCAGCTAAATTGAACCGAGTATCATTTTTGAGAAAATCTCTGACCATAAAAATATCCACAGCAGGTATATTATCAGAATTAGCCTTTATGAACCCTTTGTCACACGTTACTGAACTATATTGGTAACAAACAATATTTTATTTTGCATTTAGCCAACGATAATGTGACAGTATATATATTTACAAGTAAAAACCGTTGACAGTACTACATAAAAACACATGACTATTATGACGCAGTTGACATAAAAACACTTTACTATTATGATGCAACCAATCGCGCAGCATTCGTAGTCACGTGATTTTTTTTTACATTTATAAATTTTAATTCATTCGTAATTAATTGTAACACATTTTTAAAAAGTGTTTCGCATCAATAAATAATATTGATATTTATGATAAAGTTTTAAAATAAAGTAAACAAATCCATAATAATTTTTTATTCAAAAACCAAATTGCTATTTATTTTAATTATTTTAATTGGTTTTACCATTATTTAATATTACTGTATAACAAAAATTGTATTTATATTCAACATATGCTCTTCTTATCGTTGTCAAGCTATTTTCGTTTTACACAAACATATTGTTAGCGCCTCTAAATATTTCCTAGTGTGTTGCTATGGCCTAATCGAATAAATCTAATCTAATCTTATCAAGGATATCGTACCCCCGTAGGCCACGTGGTTCCACAGTTCGTCTCTGTTCAACTGCCACCATTACATCAACAGGTGTCTCGCGGGACCGGTTTCTTGCCTCTCAGCTGTCATCAGTCGGGCTCACGTCGAGCGCAAGGAATGCAGTTGAAGAGAGGCGATCAGGTCCAGGCCATGTCATGTCATGATATCTAATAACACATTGCTTACAGTCTTCGCCATGTCCTTCGGTTCCCATCCATTCATTTCGCTTGGTTCAATTTTTTAAGCACATGCACACTTGTCTTGGAAATGCTCAAGCAGATCTCAAATGGAAACTTTGTACTTTAATTTGCATTTGCATTGATTTTAATTTGCAGAAAAGAAAACAAGATTGGCGAAAATATACCATAGAAAAAGATCGAAGCTTGTAAAGATACCGAATGAATGAAAATGCTTAATATTTACATTATATTGAACATTATAAATTAATTAGACGAGCTATTATAATACTACAATAAAATTATAAAATACATATGTATATTTAATTTATATTATCAATGTCCGAAATACTTCCCCACATAAAATTACATTAATTAGTTAGCATTAAAAGTTATTTGATGTTTTAATAAAACTGGTAATCAATATATTCAAATTATCACATGTTCCATACACGATTTTAACTATCCTTGGGATATTTTCACCTGAATAATTGGAAAGCAAAAAAAGCCCGAAGGAGTAATGAAATAGACCCATCGAAAACAAAAAGTGGGGAATTTGAACCGAAGAAATAATTTGCGCACAACAAATAAACCATCCGGTCTAATCTTGTTTCTGATTACGGCTGTCGTTTTTGTCGATTTTTATATTTTTAGTATGTTTGACAAAAGTGGGATATATTCGAAAAATACAAAGTTGAGTTATTTGAAAATCAATTGTATTCTTTGTTTTGCACGTATTGATTTTTTTTTTATTATTATTATTTCGTATATTAGCAATCAGAATTACAATATTCTATAAGCTAATGTGATGGCTTGAGGGCTAGACTTCCCTATATTGGCGTGATGAGGTGACTCCTCCAACGACGAGTCCCCATTATCCTTCTATCAGGTCTGTTGGCCAGTTTCTTTTTAGTCTTCTATTATTTGTTGGATTCAAAACAGGCTGTAGTAGGGTGTTAGGATGGCTTTCCAGTTTGTGGTGATATTTTATGCTGCTGCTCTTGATCACGTCCTTAACATAGGGTATCTGGAGATCTTCGTGAAGAGTGTGGTTTGATATGTACCAAGGTGCGTCGGCAATCATTCGTAATATTTTGGACTGACATCTTTGGATAATGGCTAAATTTGATTTACTGCTACATCCCCAAAGTTCTATCCCATAAGTCCAAATTGGCTTAATGATAGCCTTGTATAATAGAATTTTGTTATCTAAAGATAAGTTAGACTTTCTTCCGATAAGCCAGCTCAATTCTTTTACTTTTAGGTCAATTTGTTTTCTTTTTTTGACTATATGGGTTTTCCACGTAAGTTTACTGTCCAAGTGTATACCTAAATAATTTGTATTCGTGAATGTTGGGATTTCTACGTTATTAAAATGTAAGCTAGGGCACTGCCTTTTCCTGAGGGTAAAGTTGACTTGCGCTGATTTTGTCTCATTTATTTTAATTTTCCACTTTCGGGTCCAGGTTTGAATTATGTTCAGGTGGGTTTGTAGTTTGTTTGAGACTTCGACTGGGTTTATATTTGATAAAAGTATGACTGTGTCATCAGCAAATGTACCAATTGTGGTGTATTTTGTTATTGGGAGATCAGCCGTATAGAGTACGTAGAGCAAGGGGCCGATAACGCTGCCTTGTGGAACTCCCGATCTAATGGTATATTTTTCCGATGTGCTATCGTTTATTTTAACTTTGAATTTCCTTTCAATGAGATAGGATTTTAAGAGATGGTAATATGTTATAGGAAGAGATTTTTTGATTTTGAATAGTAGGCCATCATGCCAAACCTTGTCAAAAGCTTTACTGACATCTAGGAACACTGATGTACAGTATTGTTTATTTTCTATTGCTCTATTTATTTCATGGGTTATGCGATGAGTCTGTTGCGTAGTTGAATGGTTTTGTCTAAAGCCAAACTGGTGTGCTGGAATCCAGTTTTCTGTATCGGGGTCAGTATTTATTCTGTTGAGTATAAGTCTTTCAAAAAGTTTTGACATAACGGTCAGTAGACTTATAGGTCGGTATGATGAAGCTTCCGTCAGATCTTTTCCGACTTTGAGTATTGGGATTATTAGAGCAATTTTCAGTTGTTTAGGCCAGTAATTGCATTTCAACATAGCATTGAGTATGTAAGTGATTAATACTATCCCTTTTCTTGGAAGTTCCTTTAACATTTTAGGGGTAATTTTATCGATACCTGGAGCTTTTTTTGTATTCAGTAAACTAATTTCTCTTTTGACTTCTTTTGGAGTAGCAACCTGAATGGATGGTATGTCCGTCATGATGGCAGCCAATTCTCTTTCTATTTCCTCATCTAGTTCCTCGTCGTTTGGAGTAAATACTTCAGCAAAATATTTAGCAAGCACGGTCGCTTTTTCTTCGTCGCTTCTGGCCCAGTTACAATTTGGCATTTCTTCGTTGCGAATGGGTGTAGCTTGTATTTTAGGTTTTCTCTTATGTTTGAATGGTTTCCAAATTGTATTGTCAAATCTGTTGAGCTTTGTAACATATTCTTGAAATGATCTCTCTCGAGCTTCTTTTAGTTTTAATTTCAAATTATTAATCGCTCTATTTAAGATAGTTTTATCTGACGGAGCCTGGGTTCGATGGCACTTGGCTCTCGCTTTCCGTTTTATAGCTATAAATTTTTTTATCTGTAACGGTATATTATATCCTTGATTTGGCATGTCAGATTGAGGTGTTGCATGTTGTGCTGCCTCTATTAGGATACTGGTTAGCCTTGTTACTGCCGAATCGATTTCGTTCGGATTTTTAAGGGATACTTTTAGGTCTATTTTCTCATCGATTTTATTTTGGTATTTAGACCAATTTGTGTTTTTGTTGTGTAATCCAGGAATTGTGTATTTATTAATAACAAAATTACTAATTGTTGCGATTATTGGTGAGTGATCTGATGATAAGTCATAACTTGATACAACGCCCATGTATTCTGAGGAAATTCCATTGGTGATAAAGAAGTCTAATAGGTCTGGTATTTTGTTATGATCAGATGGCCAATACGTAGGAGTGCCTGTTGACAGGAACGAGTAATTCTGTTCATGTATCAGATTTGATAGTTCTCTGCCTTTAGTAGTCGTCAGCCGTGATCCCCACAGAGTATGTTTGCTATTGTAGTCTCCACCTGCAATGAATTTCGGCCCTAATGTTTCAAAGAAATTCCCAAAATTATCTTTTTTTATTTGATATCGCGGTGGGCAATAGACTGCAGAAATAGTTAATTCATATGGCATCAGTTTAACTTTGACTGCTGTGGCTTGCAGAAAATTCTCTTTATATTTAGGCATTTCATGGAGTTTAATAGTGTTTTTGATAATTACTGCTGTTCCAGCATGTGCAGTGTTATCTGGGTGATTAGTAATATAAGTTATATAGCGTGGAATATGAAAATATGTTTTATCTGTGAAATGCGTTTCACTTACCAGCATTATATCTATTGAATTTTGATGGAGAAATAATTCAACTTCATGTTTTCGTTGTGGAAGGCCATTAGCATTCCAATGGGCAATTCTTAAGAATGTAGTGAATTTTACTTATCAACGTTGTGAGCATGTTAAGTACCATGCTATTTTGTTGGACGAGTTGCTGAAACATCGCCTTGAATTCCTCTAAGAATTTGCTGATTATATTTGAGTTGTCTTCGTTGTTAGTTTGATTGATGTTTCTATTGCCTGTTACATTTGCATAGCTGATATTTTGTCGAACGTGAGCTGTTGATTGGGTTGTATTATGTTGGATGTTGAGTCTGTTATTTGCATTATTTGGTTTTTCTGTAATTCTATGGTAGAATTCACATCCTCTGCAGCTTGCTGTATGTGGGCTTCCACAATGAGCACACTTTGCGGGTACGTTTTTACTTTTCTTGCAGCTGGATGTACTGTGTGGTCCACCACATTTTACACATACATACGGTCGATTGCAGTATGTTTTTGTGTATCCGTAGTTTTGGCATCGCATACATTGAGCTATACCTCTGGTTTTTCTTGGTGGTTCTACTTGTATTATTTTATTCTGAAAAGTATTTATTTTATAAATATCCTTGTTATTGTCTGCTGGCTCCAAGTCAACAAAGAATAGGTTTAATGGTTCTTTTGTTATTCGTTTTCTTCCGTTTAATATATTCCTTACTTTATGTCCCTTCTGAGATAGTTCTTCTTTGATTTCGTTCAAATCAGTTGTATGATGTAGGTGTTTAATTACTACTCTGTATGCTCGCTCATCCTTAAGTTGATATGTATGATTTTGTTTTCCCTCAGAAAATGTATTAGTTTTCTATAGGTGTCTGAAACGTTGCTACTAATTTTTATTGTATTATCTGCAAGCGTTTTTGTACGGTATTGTTCATCTTCAACTATTTCCCTCAACTTGTTTCTCATTTCTTGATGGTTAGTTACCCCGTAAATAAATATTGGTGGTGGTTTTGGAATTATATTTTCTGGCTGCTTCTCATTGTTACTTACTTCGTTATCTACAGCTAAGCTATTGAATCTGTTGTTTAGTGGGAGACTTTGTTGATTGTTTGTGTTTATTTTCCTCCTTTTGGTATGTTTCACGTTTTGCCACGGATGCTCAATATTTTCTGGATCATCTAGCTCATCATCGCTAGTTGATGACATTCTGTAATAGTACCTATTATTATGTGTTGACTGGCTCTGCGATCTAGTTGCAGGAGTTGTATATTGTGTTGGTACACCCTGTATGTTATTGTTGGTTGGTACACCCTGTCTAGCATTGTTAGTTGGTAGGTTCTGTGTAGTTTCAGTAACTGGTTGACCGTCCTTTTTATACCCCAATAGGTTCCCCGAAGGGAACATATAAATATGTTCCCTTTTATTTCTCACTTATCTCTCGATATTTTATCAGTTTATTATCAATACAAAATTATTGTTATTTCTCGATAAATAATTAATATTACGACGAATACCGAATTCCTGGTATGCGTCGATCCCGGCACCGGCAAAACACGTCCGAGCACCGCGAGGCCTCGATGAACACTGTATTGATATTTGTAAATGGAAATTATATTTCAACTAAACTTTAAAAAATTTCGCTTTTATTCATGTAAAGAGTTTATCAATAAAAACACAATATAAAAACCAAACCATAATCAATACCAATATCACATCTGATGTAAAAATATTGTAAAACATCGTTTGCTGTAGAATACTATTTATTTTAATAATATTATTTAATAATTATATATACATATATATATATATATATATATATATATATATATATATATATATATATATATATATATATATATATATATATATATATATATATATATATATATATATATATATATATATATATATATGTATTATATATATATTATATATATATATATATATAATATATATATATATATATATATATATATATATATATATATATATATATATATATATATATATATATATATATATAAGTATATATATATATATATATATATATATATATATATATATATATATATATATATATATATATATATATATATACATGTGTTCTTTCTGATCCTCCACACCTCTCTCATCATCTCACCGTGGATTCTCCTTCACTCCTCCGTCCACCTTGTCTCCGATCTCCTCGAAACATAGCTCTCTGATGCAACGTTCCACATATGTATTTTGTTTCTGTACGTTCTTCTATCCTCAGTCTCTGTCGGACCCATTTGTGCCTTTCCCAGATCAGCTCTGACTTGTGCGATCCATGGTACTGTTGACTTGACTCCTTTTATGTATGTAAGAATTCTGTTGGTGAGTCTTGTCGGTGGGAGTCTACTGATATGTCCATAGAATTTCAACCTTCTTTTTCTTATGTCCACCGCTACGTTGAACATTCTCTCTGTGGTCTTTCTCCTTCCTTCCTCTGTCAGTTTTGCGGCGAGAATTTTCTCATAATTTTGCTTGTTCTTCTTTTAGTATGTTTTCTCTGCCGCTTTTTGTATGGAGTGTAAGTGCCTCGGTTGCGTATGATACCTCTGGTTTGATTACTGTGTTGTAATGTCTTAATTTTGCGTGTGTGGATATGCATGTCTTATTGTATCTTCTCTACTCCTGGGGATTCGAGGATTCCGCCCAGGTTTTTAAGGGACCCTATTTATTTTGCCGTATTTGGAATTCGTCTAGATCATCTGCGAAGGCTAGGTATGATATTTCTATGTTGTTGTCGGGTTGTCCGAATTGGTTTCCAGTGTCCTTGATTTTAACCCATCTTCTTGGCGAACTTCGGTTTTAATCAAGAAGGGTTCGGAAATTTCTCCCATAAAATTGACTTTCGAGGTTGAGTCTTTCAGTGTCTGCTTGATCAATCGTAGTGTTTGGTGGTCGAGTCCTTGTTCTGCTAGGATGCTGAACAGAGATTTTCGGTCGATTCAGTCGTATGCTTTCTTGAAGTCCACGAACGTGTAGATGATTGGGACGTTCCTGATAGCTTTGTATTTCAGTATTGTTTTTAAGCTAAATATTCGTTCAGTGCATGAGCGACTAGGCCGAAAGCCTACCTGGTACACGCCAATGTTGTGTTCTAGTTGTTCTTATATATATATATATATATATATATATATATATATATATATATATATATATATATATATATATATATATATCTATATCTTTTTTTAGTGCGTTTCAAAAGATGCCTTGAAACTATTTTTTTATATCCAATTTTGACTACTTTTTCAAGCATTTGCAGTTTTGTTTCCGCAGTTGTCCGAGTTATATTGGCTGCTTTCAACGTGTCAATTGTTGCTGGTTTATCGCTATAGAACGAATATTTAACACACATTTCAAAAAATAATCCAAGGCCATTAAATCATATAACCCAGTTGGCCACCAAAGGCCAATTAACAGGTCCGTTCTTCGAAATAATTTTCCCATCTAAAAAATCGATTGTATGTGGCTGTATGACCTGTGGGGCTATGCTGTTTAAACCACATATCCATATCAATACTATTCAAATTCGGAATGAAATCATCATTGGTTATTGTTGTGTGACGATCCCTATTAACGGTAACGTGTTTTCCAGCTTGATTTTTAAAGACAGATATAAAGACATATACCAATGATGCCACCGGTGTTTAGTCTGAACCATACGGTGCATTTTTCTAGATACAATGAAAATTGTACCATTTGCTGATTATTTTCATTCTAAATGTCTTCTTCATTTACGTAATCATTTAGCCAAAAATAGCTTCGTCACAGAATAAAATTTTGCGGTTAAATTCTGGGTCAAATTACAATTTTCCATTCACGACACAAACGATGGTCTTGCGACTTGAGTTCTTGGACAAGCCGGGTCTGGTAAGGCACCAGCCCAAGATCTTTACGCAAAATTTTCCAGGTAGTCCAGTAACAAAGCCCAAGTTTCTGGTATCGACGACCAATTCACGAAGTTGGATATTTATTAACACTGGCAGCAACAGCGACGACAGTTTATTCGGAACGGACAGTTTTTGTATTGTTTTTGTTTTAGTATCAAGCAGCGTGATTTTTTTTCAGAATTTGTTTATAACTCGGCGAATATATCTCTTGGTTCGACGATTATGTACACCATAAAATTCACAGTGCTCGATAAGTTTGGGGCACAAAACACTGATTTTGCTAGGACTGCTGTGACGTTAAATGTTCCATGGTGATTTGCCAGACTATATTGAATAATTCTGACATTAGAAGTACTTAAACTAACAGTTGGTTTGATAGCGACCGTTATCGGAAGTTTGGACACGCTAAAAAAATCACCCGTTATTATTATTATTTTCTCTGAGGCATCGAAAACTCTATACATTTTCAATAGAGCTCTATCAACTATATTGTTATGTCAATAAAAGTTCTAAAATTTTGAGAAAATTCGTAGTATTTAAAAAGCGAAACGCAGTGTTCCACACATATCTCCCACATCTCTATATAAATTATGAAATATTTTAGAATTGAATTAAAAATTCACTCTGCTTGTATTTAAAACTCAAATTCGTCAGGTCTGGTTGAAACCCCCATTATAACTCTGATTATATTAAATTCCTTTTATCGAATATATTATATTATAATAAACTTCCTATAATTGTAATATTTTCCTAATTTCTATATTTTTATAAATTATAAAACTTCGTATAATTAAAAAGTTTCTGGGTAAAAAGATGTTTCTTCCTAACTAATTTTTTTATGGATTTACGTTGATATTAGAAATGTAATTCATTTGTAAAACATCCATTTGTCTAGTTTAATTCAATAAAAACAAACAGGATTAATTACTAATGGAACTGATATTAAATATATTGTATAAAGCTCAATATAAAAACCTAACACTCTCCTTATTACTGAATCCCATATAATTCAGTCTCTTTGAAGTGAATTTTGCTTACTAAAAGGAATCTTCGAACATCCAATGTTCATCTTAAAGCCTAAACGGAGTTGTACAAACATAAGCTGGGTCATTCTATTCATCTTGAAAACGGAATGGTTTCTAAAGTGGCTTTCAGATAAGAATCTATAAATATTATACTAAGGTACATGTATTAGATTTAAATAATTTACTCTTCGATTTGTCTTTTTGAAAAAGCTATTTTTCTTGAAAGTTTAGTATTTATATAATTATATAATATACATATTTATTTATAAGTGTTCAATTTAAATATATGAAAATAAAATTAATCAATTTATTAACTTATTAAATTATTTAACTATTATTAATTAATGATTAATAAATATGGATATATAGTTATTAGTGGTACAAACCATAATTAATAAATTGGGTATATATAAATATTACTGTCCTACTGTGTTACTGTGTTACTGTGTTACTGTGTTACTGTGTTACTGTGTTACTGTATATAAAGTTTACTGTTCACTGTAGTGGACAGTAAACTGATACCACAATAGGCTGGTTTTAGAACAGGATGAAACTGTAGCGATCAAGTGTTAGCTCTGATGACGCACATAGAATCAGGATTTCAAAGAGGCCTAAAAACATCTACGACCTTCATAGACTTATCAGTCTATGACACCTTATGGAAGAAAGGGCTTGTCTTGAAGCTACAAGAAATAATCCCATGCGAAAAAATATGCCGCCTGATCCAAAACATGATAAGCAACCGAAGGATCACAGGCCACCTAAACGATAAGAAAAGCCATGGAAAGACTGTTAAAAACGGACTACTTCAGGGATCAGTGTTAGTACCCTTACTTTTCAACATATATACTAATGACATTCCAGATACCATCTCCTGTCAATTTATATATACAGATGATATGGCCCTGAGTATACAACATAAGGATCTTGATTTCTGTAGCAAAAGACCTCACAACTGACCTGGTTGTCCTCGAGTCGAACTATCTGAAGTGATGACTGATTCCTAATCCTTCCAAATCAGAGGTATGTGCTTTCCATCTCTCGATAAGACAAGCATATGCTGAACTGGACGTGGCTTTCGTGTGAAATAGGCTTAGGCATCATCCCACCCCGACTTATCTTGGCATCGTCCTGGACAGATCTCTCACTTACAGGCAGCATATCTTCGTGGTGGCACAAAAAGTTAAGACCCGAAACAACATTAATCACAAGTTGGCAGGATCATCCTAGGGAGCGAATGGTTAGACACTCCGAACATCTGCGCTAGCACTTGTTTACTATTCAGCACAGTACTATGCCCTTGTCTGGTACAAAAGTAAATATACTTATAAACTGCATGTCCAGTTGAATGATACCATAAGAACTATATCTTGCACCGTGAAATCAACACCCACCGCCTGGCTCCTCCCTTTGTGTAATATTGTTCCTCCGAAAATGCGCAGGTTCAACACAACGAAAGAACAATGGAACAGAATACACGATGCAAATATGTCAAAATTGCCCATACGTAAGGACCTGAATAACCTGTCACGGTATAGATTGAAATCGCGCCATGGAATCTGGATAGGCGTTGACTTGAAAAATGGCGTAGACATTAATGAAGGGTAGACATATCTCCTTAAAAGCAACCCTGTCAGGATTAATGTCTGAATGATTGTGAAAAAAAAATTGAAAAAAAATGTAATTACTAAAATTTTTTTACTTTTTATCAATATAAGTATATGGGGTCCTGTCCGTAGATAACATTCTCCCATTTGTCAAGTGGCAGATAATCCAGGTGGTGTTTTAAGTGCTTCAAGGAAGACAAATTTTTACCATCTAAGCCGTTTTAAACCGATCTAAATAAATGTTATTCGGGCAGGGCACGGCAAGACCGAGAGAATACAGTGTCGTACAGTAAAACACACTAGTCCAGTTATAAAAGTTTATGTCAGGCGGCTAAAGACACTTGTGAAATAGCATTGTCAATTGAACGCAATGCTACTTCTATTGACTAATTTAAGCCGCTGCTGGTCGAGTGTTTCCTTTACTTCACTTAGTTGTGATTAGTATTTTTCCGAATTATTGGTCTGGTTTTCAGGTAACAGCTAATAATAAACGATTTCCTTCTAGACCCACCATTGTAAGGTTCACTGTGCTTAGCGTTTATCGATTACGAAAAAGCATTTGAAAAGCAATCTCAAAGCAGGCCATAATATATATGCATCTATGCTATTTAGCTAGGGTGTAGATAAAGCTTATGTAAACCTATTAGAATCGACACATGATGAAGCTACAGCGACAGTTTGTGTTGATGATCTTGTAGTTGGAATGAATGTACAGCGAGGTCCGAGGTTGTGTCACCCTGTCACGCAACATCGCCTATTTATTTATCAGCCTGCCTTGAAGAAGTATTTCGTTATCTGGATTGGGAACAAGATGGAATATACATCAATTGTGTATACTTAAGCCATCTTAGATTCCCAGATAATATCATTCTCATTTCACAAGACCCAGAGGAGCTGCAAAGACGCATAAAAGAGCTGCATAGAGCTGATGAACCATTTTGCATAAAAATAAACCTGAAAATGAGTCAGATAATATTCAATAAATTTGCTGAACACAGAAAAATTTTAGTTTTAGATTTTATAGATTTGGAAATTGTGGACCACTTTATATATCTTGGGGAGAGGATTTTAATGGAGGAAGATACCACCAAGGAGGTGCAATGGTGTGCAAAATGTGACTGGCACTTGGCATGGTCCAGCAAAGTGTTTAAGCCTTTTGATATCGAAGATATCTGGGATAAGTCAATGTTCCCCTTAGAGGGAATGCGAATGCCTTCAGGCTAAATCCATAATAATAATAATAATAATAATATATATTTTTTTAATTAGCAAATAAAAAATTAAACAAGTTTCAATTATGTTATTGAATAAATAATGTTTATTATTTACAGAAATTGATGATAACGTCAAAGTTTTATATTTATCAGCGTGTTCTAAAAGGTTTATTGACGAATAATGGAAGAAACATTTTTACTTTTTTTGTTCTAATTTTATATATATTCCCTTTAATTTCAACACACTACTTTTAGTACAAATATATTGTTTTTATTCTATTTCTGAATAATCAATAATTTCTATCGCCTTGCTGTTTCATGAGATATTGGAAAATACTCGGTGGGAGGAATTATGAATTATTCTCACATTTTCACATTTCAATGTATCTTTCCTTGTTTTTAAATTATCTAATGAATATTTCCAGCGTTCTTTATTATTTTGTAATGTGTTCATAAATCATCATTGAAAATAATTTGAATCATTTACCATGAACCGTTTAAGGTTCCAATAAGAATTAAATTTCAATTGTGTTCGTCGGCTATTGTTTCACCATTTAATTTAGTTAAGACTAAAAATATCGAGAATGTATTTGGTAATATAGTAGTTTATCTCTGTACGTTTTTTATTACATTCTGCATATAAAATTTAAATCAAAGCAGCTTTTTAAATTGTTTTAATTTTGCATTTCTTGATCGCAATAATTGAAATTTTAGTATTTGAATTAGAAGTCATATAGAAAAAAAGAAGAGTGTATATAAACTTGGATATATGGTAACTGGGTAGGTTGTCCTACAAGGAGAGACTAGACTTGCGTACTGCTTACCATTTATTAGAAAAAACACCACCACTTCGAGATACATTTCTTACGGTTCAAATAATATATTCCATAACCAAATGGCTAGTTTAAACTTTATGATAGATAGAATAAATAATTTTGGTGGAAACCAAGATAGTGATAATAAAGAATTAGTGAGGTGGCCGAAGTGAATAATATGAACATTGTATATAGATTAACTAGAAAACCTAAGTTTAGGCAATTATTGAAAGAATCTTCGACTTTTCAAAACGAAGAGAACAAAAACAAATTCACAGTAATACTGTTTGATGCTCAATTAAGACAAGAGGGAACAACATTTGGAAAAAGTTGATATTAAAGTAGTCTATGAAAAATATATTATGTTAAGTGCAGGATAATCCAAAGGATAAAGTAGAACAAACATGAAAAATTTGAGATTTATGAAATGAGTTATCACGATTTTGATCGAATATACGTTAAGGAAAACTAAAACATTCATATTAGCCAGACATAAAGAACATATTACCCACATTGCGTATGTGAGAAATGAGAAATTTTGTTTTGCCCAACATGCATTTAAGTACGACAATTATATAAATATTAGTAACTTAAGACTTGTTAAAAATTAAAATAATAATAAGGCTTTAGATGCATGTGAAAGCATTCAGACGGCAAGATGTAAGAAAACTATGAACTAAGATAAATTACTTATTTTATTTAGTCAATTTTTATAATTAGTAATGTAAGATAATCAAGCGTGGTTAACTTGACGGGTGATGATTTTTTCACGCTTCACTAGATACAGTTGTATAAATAATCCATAGTTTAGTTTTATAATTAATATGAATCATATCGTAATGATCTCTTCGAGTTTAGTGTTTCATATCAAAGGTTCCAAGAGAACAATTTATTTAAATATACCCAAGAACATTTTTATGATATATATTATAATAAATTAAATAAATCAAAAACACCTCAGATGCATGATTGAATTTTAGGAGAATCCTAATTTTTAATTTAAATCAAACATTAAGCTTTTTACCAGTTTTGGCTGAAATATTACTTTGAAAATTCAAGGAAATATGTACCGTGGAGTTCTTGAACTTTAATTAAACCTTCAGCTTTTCGTTTGCAAGGGAAAGAAGCTTATTTTTATGACATATTTCGCTCAAAGCATCTTTTACGCTCCAAAGGAGATTTTTTAATATAATAAAATTATTTCAATAAAAGGTACGCGAAAAAGAAAAAAAAATGTACATTAGTATTTTGAATTCATTAAAAAATGTAATACAAATTATAAAGCGTATTTTGCCATATACAACAATCACTTTAAATTTTTTAAAATATGGGGAAATTATATAATCTAAACTAAAACACTTTTTTCAGAACAGGACAATATCAATATCAAGCTCTTTTACTGATTTTAAACTAGTTTCGATTGTAGTTTAAATTATTCAGAAATAATTTTTAAAGAAAGTTAAGATATAGTGAGGTAATGTAAATATTCTTACTAATCGTTCCTTAGGACGAGGTCGCACTACGGCTAAACCGCCGTGGTTTTTAACCTCGTAATTTTGTATGTCAAGAAATCTAATACAAGTGGCCGCAGTTCCGGTTTTTTCCCGCGACTAGTTTTAAAACCGTGAAATATGGCTTACGGGTAAAAACCGCGCCACAATTTGTAACCAATAGAACTTAGCAATTTGTGTTGATTTCTTCTTTTTCTATTTCTTAGTATAATGGCAACAATACATACTGCTCTCTTGAAATCCATCTTCAAACTGTGAAAATCGTGGGCGGTTTGGCGGTTTTTAATCGCAGTGTGTGCGTCTCGAGCGGTTTCGCCATTATAGCGGTTAACAAGCGGTTATAAAGCCTTAATTTGAATGTTCTTTTCACTCAAAAAGGTATATCATTTCACCTAAAAAGGTCTTCAAATCTACAATGTACAAAGATCTTGCTCTTCCATTAAAGCCATGCCCTTTCTTCTTGGTCATTTTATTTTTCACCTCCAAGATTAAGACAAAACTAACACAGGTTATACCTTTTTCTTAGTATATTTCTATTTCCGATTGTCCCCATCTTAGACAACCGCCCCGTCTCAAGCAAACCTATAAATGTAAGTTCCCTAATCAGTTAACGCCCTTAATAAAGTTCATCCTAATAAATCTTCACCGAAGGATGTAAATCAGCTATTTTAATCTACTACTCTACTAAGTCTATCTACTTTTGGGACTATTCCTTCACCTGTCTCACAATAAATATGGCATCGATGCACGAGCGTCCATTTCTATACCGTTGATGCACTTCTTCCAGTTGTATTTTTTCGTTAATTCTTGTTATTATTATCTTTGTTGTTAATTTCAATGTACAGTTTACCAGATTTATGCCTCTATAGTTATTGGGATGTTCGTTTTCTCCATTGTAGAGCTTTAGTATAACTATCGCCATTATCCATTCGTCCAAGATTCTATTCGTTCTTATGATTCTTTTTATGAGTATTTGAAGTTACTCAACCAGAGATATGCTATATGTTGAATTTGGGGAGTAGGCATATTGAGGCCTCGGAGTAAACCAACTAAATTATCTTGAAAATGGCTTAGACGTGGAAGCCAAAACGTTTACAAATCTAAAACGCGTTTCTACCCGAGAACCTAGTAATTAGTACTTCTAATATTACCGACGATGCCATAAAAAGGTTTTACTAACTTCACTAATTTTCTAACTTTGTGCATCGGGACGCATTAAGCTGATATTCTATATTACTTATTACCGCTGAAGCCCTTCCGAATAAATATACATATATATATATATATATATATATATATATATATATATATATATATATATATATATATATATACAAATATATATATATATATATATATATATATATATATATATATATATATATATATATATATATATATATATATATATATACAAATATATATATATATATATATATATATATATATATATATATATATATATATATATATATATATATGCCATAAAAAGGTTTTACTAACTTCACTAATTTGCGAGCGGCCAAAAAAATCTTAACTATAACTTTCTTCGCCAAAGAAAATATCGCGAAATACCCCTGGATCTCCATGAGCATGTTCATTCCTCGATTAATTACCATTCCTCTCCAACAAAACTCTCTAGAGTTATTCAAAACAGCAAATACTGGTTTCGATGATAAAAAAAACCTACCGTTTCACGGGTTCGAACTTCTTCTCAAAATATATAATTACATATGGCTGTCTGGCATTTTCTTATCAGAATGGCCAAAAATCTATTCTAATTCCCATTCATAAGCCTAATAAGCCTCATTCTGCTAACAGCTACCGTCCCATTGCTCTTACCAACCATCTGGGAAAGATTATGGAATGCATGGTTCACTCCAGACTGACTTGGTATCTGGAACCCCATTCCCTTCTCCATGAGAATCAACTAGGTTTCAGACCACACAGATCGCCT
This sequence comes from Cosmopolites sordidus, assembly GCA_031761425.1. Lineage (NCBI taxonomy): Eukaryota > Metazoa > Arthropoda > Insecta > Coleoptera > Curculionidae > Cosmopolites > Cosmopolites sordidus. Next base: position 421,630 of record JARFXV010000635.1, on the reverse strand, counting down.
ATCGATCATATTGTGGGTTTAGAAATTACATCTAAAATACATTCTTCAAGGGGCATCATCTTGAAGCTATATTTCTTGATGTGAAGAATGTTTATGATACTGCTTGATACTACAACCTCATCGCCAACCTGAACTCTTGGGGTGTGAGAGGCTCCCTTCTGATATTCATAAAAAAAATATGCCTGACTACAAAATGGTCTTCCCCAGGGACCCGTTCTCAGCCTAATATTATTTAATGTAGCAATCAACAGTATTTCATCCTTCTTCCCAGTCTCTTTCAAACTCTACGCTGACGACATACTTTTGGTCATCTCAATATGGTTTCTCATATTCTCCTTCCAAATCATTATCCATACATTTCTGCAGAAAACGCCATCGTCGACTCCACGCTTTCGATCTTTGCAACACTCCAGTCTCACCTGCTGATTCAATAAAATTCTGATTGGGAATGACCCTGGATAATAGCTTAAACTGGAAAAATCACCTTAATTCCTTAAAATCACAACTAAACTAATCCGTCGATATAGTCAAATGGTTATATAAAAAGAAATGGGATGCGATCCTGATTCTCTTCTTTACATATACAAATCACTCAGTCGACCCAGTCGACCCATTCAAAACTCTGCTCTCAAAATGATACTGGGAACCTGGAAAACTAGCCCTACTACATTGTTCTGCAGAGGTGGCCCCTCTCAACTATAGAAAATAAGAACTTCTTTTAAAATACGCTGTTCACCTTCGAAGCAGACCTTTTGTTCCTACATACCAAGCATTTTTCAAATACCTTGATTATCCAATCCTTCCCACAGATCGTCTAATCTCTTCATGAGATGAGCATAACTCTCCCTCCTGCTCATGACATAGATCCATCAACAACCCGCCTTCATTCCTTCCTTTTGTTCCTCAAATGTAGATCTCCTCATAATAACCCTCTTTCTGGACTTCCTTCCCATAGATCCAAATTCTAGAGAATAATCCAAAACATTCGCCCTGATGACATAATAAACACTGGTGGCTCAAAGTCTGATGGAAATGTAAGCTCAGCTTTCGTACATAATGAATTCTCTTTCTATTTCAAACTGCATCTATACAGTAGTGTGTTGACAGGTGAATTCGTGGCAATAAGAGAAGTTGTCTCTTACATTCTTAATCGCCCCTCTTCTAGATGGCTGATCTGCTCTGATTTACTAGGTGCTCTGAGGACCCTGGAGGGACATTCTCAGCATCAAGTCACAACTCAGATCCTTTCTCTCCTTCAGTAAGCAAAATAGCAGGAATCTTCTATAACCTTCTTATGGATCCCTAGCCACAATAGGGTAATAATCGAGTAGATATGTAACAGGCTCTATCTGAAGATCTTCTAATTATGCCTATATACAACCACTTTGCAAGGAATGAGGGATGATAGAGTTCGACTGAGACGTGGTTGGTCACTCTTCCAAACTCTATCCCATCAAACCACGGTTTTTTAGAATTCCTTTTTTCCCCATTGCGACCGTTCCCATCTGGTGAAGTGGCTGCGTCCCAGGATTGGCAACTGTAAATTAGATTTAAGTTAGGTTAGATCTTTTTATTCATTCATCTTTTTTCTTTTTATCAAAGTTATTAAACGGTACGTTGTAGGATTAACGGGTAGTTTCTCTTTGGATACTACTAATATCCACATCAGTTAGGTTATCCTTTACTGATTTTGGGTAAACAAATCACTTGGCGTCCAAACTGCTTCATCAGTTAACTTACGTAGGGCCTGGAGCTTACCAGGCGCAAGGCTGCTCTTCGAAGAATGGGTTAGCGAGTACCTTACAATTTTGTAACAAAGTTGATCCAATGATTCTATTTGCCCAAAATGCACAAAATCACTTAGATTTTGTAACGTAGCAATTCTTTATGACTAAACCAACGATTCCTTCGTACACCAACCTTCCACATAAATTAAATAGCATTTAATATATGAAAATACATGACATGTAAACATTATACTATGCTGACATCTAGCAGTCATATTCGGATATATCTATTTTACTAAACTGTTTGGTACGCTTTATAATTATAGCAAAATATTAACATCAATTCTCTTTTGTTGGAATATCTACTAGCATATAATAAAAATATTGGCGTTTTTCAGAAACTTAGTTATTAACTGTTTTAAAAAAAAATATGCCTGGAGGTTATTCCTCTAAGTATAGGATGGTAGTGTGGGATGCTTATAATTCCACCGAAATTATTGAATCTGCAGCCACAGCTGCTCTTAAAAGATTGTCATCGAGACGCCGTGGATCATCTGACCTTCTTCTGCATCTTCAAGACTCACGTCTCCCTCCTATAACTTTTTAAGTCAGGGCTGAGCGGTGAGAACTAATTCAGCATTTTCCCTCTCTACTTTGCAAATCTCACGAGATGTGACAGTTGCTTTGAAGTCTTTTTTAAAACCAAGTCTTAAAGTTGTTTTAATTTCGCAACTTATTTCACTCATTTGAACGTTTTTGTTAAAAAAAGTAGACCGAATATTTCGAATTGGAGTAACCTTCGGTCTGAAGTCTGAAAAAGGAATGCTATTTGTCGAAGCAAAAAGTTTAAATGGAATTAAAGTTCTGAGGAGGAGTGGAAAAACATAAATACTTTTATTACGCTCTCGGTATATACCGGATTTCTCACGGTAGTTGTTCGTTAGAAGTTTTAGTGGTTAGAAAAAACTTCAGGGTTATTTAAGATTATCTTTCATTTTAAAATATTTTCAAGTTCGTGTCACTTACGGTTCTCCCGTCGCCAGCAACCTCCTTATTTTAAATAGAACACATGGTATATTATCTAATATTTGGATTTCTGAGAAAATTTCATAATAAGTTCGATCAGGTTTCCTTATACCTATTTTGAACTGTTTCTTAAATATCTTGATTATTTTGAAAATGTTGAAAAATGTAACCTTATTTTCAACACTGCGCCTTTTACCCATTTTCGACTAGTGCTAAGCGCTTCTGATGTAGATGGAAGCACAAGTATGATACTTCCGAAATCCGCATTGATAATTAATTTATCGCATACAGGGTGTCCAAAATTTGATGACAAATTACATTATTTTGAAAATTAAAAATGTTCGTTCTTTTAAATGTGACACTCTGTATATTATTGGCTGGTCGAATGTTGAATTTGATTCTGCATCGATTCGCTATAAATTTCACTATACCTATTTCCGTACTGATTTGTAAAAATTTCAGTACTGATTTGTTAAATTTGGTTTATGCGCATAGTGAATGTGGACGAATTGTCAAACAAACTTGCAGATTATTTAGCCAACGATATCCGAACCTACCAACAATGACTCCCGGAAAATTCGTTAGAACTAAAGCTCGGTTTTTAGCAACTCGAAGCGTAAGGGCAACATGAAATCACCTCAAACCCGTAATAGATAATGAAGATAATGAGATGAATATGTTGGCTTATTTTCAAGGTTATCCACGGAGTTCAACTCCAGCAGCAGCGCTGGATTTGAGTATTTCAAGGGCATCAATCCACATAATATTGAGAAAACATAAAATGCACCCCTTTTCTGAGCTAATTGTGCACAGATTACTCTTGGTGATAAGGCAAGACGAGTCAATTTTTGCGATTTCATGTGCATAAAAATGACCGAAGATCTGAGATTTCTTCATAAGATCATGTAGACTGATGAATCAAAATTCAGCAGGCAAGGAATTATAAATCGATGAAATAATCACTACTGTGCATAAGACAATCCACATGTCACCAGGACCATTTTAGTTTTAATGTTTTTTGGTTAATTATGAACAATAGAGTGGGATATCAAACGATACAAATTTGAATGGAAGGAATACTGAGAAAGTTTGTTAGTGATTTTCTAAATGTTCTACCTTCACATCACATAACAAACAGTTGACATCAGCTGGATGATGCTCCAGCACGTTTCACTATAGTTGTACACCAGCAGTTGACCTTGATGTTCGAGGATCGGTGGATTGGCCACCAGGAGCCTGGAACTGGCGACCCAGATCACGCGATTTGACACTCTTGGGTTTTCACCTCTGGGGCCCTATAAAAGAACTAGTGCCTTCACTAATCTAAGTCCAAGCGAAATTCGGAGATCTGTTTCGCGAGGAAAATATGACAGAGTTATCCAGTGTTAGAACCAAATTGGCGGTCATATCGAACAATTATGGTAATTTTACATTCATTTATTATTTCTTGAAATTATGTTGCAACTTTTTTACATTTTTCATTTGTCATTGCGTTCTAAATTTTGTTATGTTCCTGTTTTGTTTTCATATTCTAATTAAAGTGAATTTCTGCCGTTTCAGTCATTTTCATTTTGTTTCGAATAACAAACGATGGCGATATATCGCTTTCTGCAAAAAATCACATTAAACTAGAAAATATGGCTTAACAAGAAAACCGTTGGAAATAGGTACAGGAAAAGCTTAAGCAAATCGATGTAGTATCAAATTCTGCATCCGATTATCTAATAATATACAGAGTGTTACATTTGGAAGAACAAACTTTTTCAAGTATGAAAATAATATAATTGGTCATCAAAATTTGGAAACCCTGTATGCGATAAATTAATTCAAAGTGGATTTAGAAAGTATCACTCTTGTACTTCTGTCTACCCCGCGTGCTTCTGTTTTTATGCTTCCCTTCTGAAGCGCTTAGCACCAGTCGAAAATGGGTAAAAGGCACAGTTTGAAATAGGGTTACATCTTTCAAAATTTGCAAAAGAATCAAGATTTTTACGACACAGTTCAAAATAGGTACAAGAAAATCTCATGGAACTCATCATGAAATTCTCTCAGGAATCCGGGTGTTCCATTTAAAATAAAAAAGTTATTGGTGACTTCCGGGATAACCGGAAGTGCTATGATCTTGAAAATTTAAAAAATAAAGGGAATCTTAAAGAACGCCCAAGTCCAAAATATCATAATTCTAAGTTTTGTCTAACCGTGAAACCTAACCGATCATTATCATCATCATTATCATTCAGCCATTGTTGATCCACTGCAGGATGAAGGCCTTCCAGCATGCTTCCAACTCACGCGGTTCTGAGCTTTCCTCTGCTGCCATTGCCATTAATGGTGTCATCGACCCATCGTGTTAGAGACTTATGATCAAGCGATATCTATCCGCTTTGGTTCATCTGTCGTCACATCGCCTCGCTATATGGCCTGCCCACCTCCATTTCAATTCCTTCACCTTTCCAATGGTGTCACATACTTTCGTCTGTTCTCTGATCCATGTGCAGGTTTTTTTGTCCCGCTTTGTAATGCCAAGCATAAACCTTTCCATTCCCTTCTATACTACCTGAAATCTTTGAAGTTATCGTGATGCGAGTGCCCATGTTCACTTTCGTATGTCAGAACAGGCAGCACTGATCAAAATTTGTTTTTTCAGACAAAGTTGGAGTTTGTTCTTAAATCTATATTGAGCCTGTCAAATACCTGCCAGCCATACTTAACGCGCCGTCCCCCTTCCGCCGGACTTCATCCTCCACTGAAATGCTTTGTCCAAAATATATGTAGTGGTCCATCACCTCTAAATCGCTTCCTAAAATAAATATTCTTCTGTTTTCAGCAAATTTGTTGAACATAACCTGACTCTTTTTCAGGATTATTTTCAAGCCAAATTTTTTTCCCCCCTTTGCAGCTCTTGTACGTGTTTTTGTAGTTCATCTGGGTCTTGTGACAGTAGAACGAAATTATCTGCCAATCCAAGGTGGCTTAAGTATGCACCAATTATTTTTATTCGATTCTGCTTACGGAATACCTCTTCAAGGAAGGCAGAAAAGAACAGGCGATATTGAGTCATTCTGCAGTACACCCCGTTCTATATTGATTTTAACTTCAAGATTATCCGTGTGAACTGCCGCTGTAGCCTCATCATACATAGATCTCAGTAGGTTTACATAGGCTCTGTCTATCCCTTGGTTAAGCAATGCAATCAATTATGGCTTGCTTTGGTATTGAGTCAAATGCCTTTTCATAATCATTAAAAGCCAAGCACAGTGGCATGATGTATTCATTGTGCCTTTCTATGACTTGTTGGACAACCTGGATATGATCCATTCTACTGAATACACTTTTTAATCCTGTCCGCTCTCTTGGTTGTGCGTCATTCAGTGTTCTTAATATTCTTTTAAATATTATCTTGGTAAAAGCTTTGTAAAATACTGACAAGTGGCTTATTAGGCGGTAGTTTTTTTTTGATCTTCCTGTGTCCCTTTTTTATAAAGAAAAATCACTTCAGAATTGGGTATTTTCTGTTCTTTGGGGTATTTTGGGTACTATTTTGTCAATATATTATGTAAAGTTCGACCGCCAGCTTTTAACATTTCAACTGTTCCTTTCCTGAAACATCTCCATTTTTCATCGCTTCTATATCATTTGCCACTTCATCTAACAGAATAGCTGGTATTTGCTCTTCCATGGCATTGCTCTTTGACTGGTTTTGATCTTCATATAACTTGATATAAAAACTTCTGATAACCTCTAACATTTCCGTACGATCCCTGCACTCTGTGCCATCCTCACGCATTGAGACAAACATTTGTGTCCTTTTATTTCTCAGCTTGTGTTTAGCTTTTATTCCCTTGTTTTTTTGTAGTGTTTTTTTTACACTAGCTGCATGTTGAATCGACGCGTTTCTACTCGAATACGTTTTCTTATAGTTTTCCAAAGCTCAACGACTCTGCCAAAAAGACTCCCTGCATTCCTCATTGTGCGCCATTTTATATATATATATATATATATATATATATATATATATATATATATATATATATATATATATATATATATATATATATATAAATAAAAAATATTTATAGAAGAAATATGTAACCTAATAATTTTAAAAATAGGACCGCTGCCAGCGGATTAAAAAAGAGAACAAGCTTTTTTTAGTCGATGCGTTTTTGTGCCACTCCGAACTTTGCCGTTTGATCTCCGGATCACACTCGAAGATCCATATTTTGTCACCGGTTATCACTCTATTCAGAACATTTGGAATACTGTCCAACCGTTCTAACAGTTCACGGTAAATTGTCACACAGTGTTCCTTCTGCTCGTCTAACAAAATCTTCGGTACCAGCTTCGCGCATACCTTTCACATTTGCAAATCATCGGTTACAATTGAATGCACAGTTGATTTTTATAAATTTAACTCTTGTACTATCAAACGAACATTTAACCGACGATTAATGTTCAGAAATTGTCACACTTTGAACACATTTTCATCAGTTCAGACCGAGATCGGACCGCCAGCGCGTTGTTCGTCTTCAACGTTTTCTCGCCCTCCTTTGAATATTTTATGCCACTCAAAAACTTTGTTGTTCTTTTATGCCACTCAAAAACATGTTCTGGGCATGGCTTCATCCTTGTAAGCCTCACGGATGATGTGAAAAGTCTCCGTAGCGGATCTGTTCAATTTCACGCAACATTTGATACCATAACTCGGTATTTTCTGGCATCTCCACTCTTGATACAAACTTAAAACACACGTTCACTTCTTATACGATCTACGCACTTCAAAGTTTCGGAGACAACTGGGGCAGGTTTCTCAGGTTACCTGACATCAGCCAGCTTCCGATTTCACTTATAAAAACCACCGTCCACCCCTTAACTTTGGCAGGAATAAATACCCTTATATTTATTGGACTAACTATGTACTTCCATTAAAAATATTTCGGATGGATATTATCACTAGAGGTGAAACTGAGAGATGTACACAACCGTAATTAATTTAATCAGTTTCAATTATTGCAGAATGTTTACCATAACGTAGTAATTTTCGGATACCTTTATAAGGAATTCGTAACTAAGAAATAGAACTAGTCTGACTTTCTATTATTTGAACTTTCAAATACTGAGCTGAGGACATTTTTAACGAATGAAATAACGATTGGAGTAACGATTAACCATTAAATACATGTATTAACGATTATTTTAATTCATTCAACAATAAATCAGGTGTTTATAAATTCAGTTTATTAATGTATTAACTATATATCGAGTATCATTTTGCTATTTCACCAAAATCTAATCCTTTTTGTCACACCAACAGTTCGTCCCCTTTTAAGTTCGGATAATTGTCTGAATCGACGTGGTGCAGAAGCTCATGGTATTTAAGCACTTTTCACAAAATCATAGAAATCTTGTTAAAAAATTACGAAAAATTCATTATTATAAAATGCAGAAAATAACAAAAATACAAATGAAAAATACCTTACAACTTGATAAAAACAAAAAATTATAAATAACACATTTTACTACGTGTTGCAATCGCGTACAGAAATACAGAGAAAAATAAACAAAAATATATTGGATTTTGTATACAAGATATACTGAACATTGACTATATATTCAATTTTATTCAAATATGTTTAGGGTGGTGATATAATTTTTTTATCCCAGTATATTTAAGCAAATATTATCTAAAATATAATTAAAATATTAGTAAAGTAATTGTGAGCTACATGTAAGAAACTATTAAATATACATTAAATTACAATAATTAACTGTATTATTAAAAACAGGTAGTTCGTCAAGTCTTACTATCTTTATGTAATAATACAGTTAATTATTGTATATTGATAATTAGTACGATCAAGTAGACAGAACTTTTTTCTCTTTTATGAAATACTTTTTATTAATAATATTTATATTAGTAATTTATGAAATAAAAGGACATAAGTAAAGAACATAAAATCGAACAAACATCCACGGCTGAATACCCTCTAAAAACAAAAATGTATACCGCCTACTAAAAGTTTAGGAGAAATATTTTTTATGGACAAAAGCTTTATCTCCAAAAAGTTTACTTGGTGCTTCAAAAATAATGATTTAGTAATTTATAAATAATTTTTTTATTTATTATTTTATTATTATATTATTATTTATTTGTTTGGCAAACCTACCAAATTATGCGCTGTAGCGGCTTAGACTAAGCGTGTAAGTTTAATTTTTTAATTTCAAACTGTTTCAAAATTATTAAGAAACTTCAAATCAACTTCTATTTTAGAATTATTCAGGGCCATACTTCTGTAAGTAGATCCCCCTTCAAAAGTTAATTAAGAACATATTCAAATTAATTGTGATTTGTTTTTGTTGTGATTGTGATTTGTTCTACATATTTGAAAACACATATATCTCTACTACTACTACTAATGTATTTAAATCCAAGTACTTTTTACGAAACTAGTCCACTATGGGTGTTAAAATGAAACTTTATTTTGTAATTTTCCAACTTAATGGTAATATGTTTAATTCGAATAGAATTCGAGACGAATTTGATTGGATAAATCAAATATATATCGCACACCAAGTAAATACATATTAAGCTGAGTCGAGCAGAGAAGGTAAAAAAGGGTAAGTTATATTTCATGCGAATGTACTCATTCATTACATTCAACTAATTATTAGACTGTTAAGACCTGTGAATTTCGAGTAATTAATTCATGTCAATGTCGACTTACCATTCAGTAGTATTTCCTATTCAATATCAAACTGTATAATACCAAACACATTATTTCGTTGGTACGTATTAAGTTCGGGGCGATAATACTGTTGGCTATTCTACATACAAGATTTTAAGTAAAACACAAGTATACAACTGATGAAACTCTTCAAAGTACTCAATATTTAATAATATTTTTTTCAAAATAGTAGATAGATAGGCCGCTTATGGACGTGTATTTTGCTTACCATTTTAGCAAAATCGGGAGCTAAATGAGCTACAGTTATGTTTCTACACCAAATCTTTTAATATAAAAATTAAACTTAATATACGTTAAAACAAATGTTCACTAAAATTCCATTATAGTAGCACTTCATAGGTACTGGATATTTCGAACTGCTTTTCAAAACAAAATATTTAGCGCAGCGCTATACACACTGCGACCAAAAAACACTGGCAGAGCACATTTTTTTTAGATAAAATGTAATAAACTCGAGATAGTTTTTCGAAAACAACTGCACAATAAATTAATACAAATTCAAATATTATGAACAAAAGAACTGATTATTTCAAGGGTGTAATTAAGGAAACGTAATTCCCATTTTATAATGCCAAAAAAGAATTGTCACAGCTGTTTATTTTTCTCAATTTTATAAAAGGTCTGTTAAAATAATTAAAACACTGTAATAATTTGTCATCATTCCATTGGCATCAATTATTGTAATCATCTTTGCATCGAATAAATACAATTCTGAGCTAACAAGTGTTTCGGTTAATAATCTCGATTTTGTTGAGATAGCGTTCCTAATACATTTGTTGGTAGTTGTATAGACTAATGACGTCTATGGCGTATTGGAGGGTAAATATACACCATCAAAGGCCAGTACGATATTAATTGTCATTGTGCAAAAAATTTAATTTTTCAAAGCTTATGTCCAAGCAAAGTCGAAAGCAAAGAATATGTCGAATTATGTACCAGGAAAAGGCGTATTGCAGGGGAGTTTAATAACCTTCTCTCATTAGCTGCTGAAAAAATTAGCTGCTTAAAGGTATCGATTATGATTTGAAGCTTATGGTGAACATGCTCTAATCCAAAAAACTTACTGAACGATGGTTTAGGCACTTTAAAAGTGGTGATTTCGATATAAAAGACAAGGAGCGTCCAGGACAGCGGAAAACGTTTGAAGGTGAAGATTTACAAGCATTGCTGTATGAAAATTCAACTCATACGTTGAAACAACTGGCAGAAGCACCAAATGTTGCCCAATCAACCATTTCCGAATGTCTATACGCATTGGAAAAGATCCAGAAGGAAGGAAAATGGGTTCCATATGAATTGAAGAAAATAAATTAAATTTTGGAACATTTGGACATTGGAATGCTAAAAACAATTTGTGAAATTTCGCTTGCCAGACAGAAAAAAAAAAATTGCATCAATTTGTGAGAGATGATGAAAAATTGATCTATTTTAACAACCCAAAGCGCAAACATTCATGAGTAGACCCAGGCCAGTTTTCAACATCAACTAGTGCGCAATATACATGGAAAGAAGGCTTTGCTGTGTTTTTGGTGAGATAGTCGGGGGGCTGTGTATTACGATCTACTGAAACCTGGTGAAACGATTACTGGCGATCGATATCGACAACAATTGATTACACTGAATCGGGCAATGAAGGAAGAACGACCAGAATACGCTCCAAACACACGATAAAGTAATTTTTCAACAAGATAATGCTCAGCCCCATTACACGTATTGCAAAATGTGTAAAAACTATTTGGAAAACTATAATTGTGACGTCCTACCCCACCCACCGTATTCACCGAACTTAGTCACTTCGGACTACCACTTATTTCGGTAGATGCAGCATGGACTTTCAGAGCAACACTTACATTTTTATGAATAAAAAATTGGCTTAATGAACGGTTGGCCTCAAAATACTAAAAGTTGTTTTGCCGCGAAATCCGTTCTTTGCTAGAAAGATGGTACAAAACAATAGCTAACGATGGCCAGTACTTCGAAAATTAAGGTAATTTATTTTGATGTGGAAATAAACCCTCAAATTTTAGGAAAAAAATCTCGAATCGCGGCGTCCCAACTCCCTCCCTCGCGAGCTGCCACTGCCTTAATGTTCAGTTTTTCAGAGACAGGTGATTATGCCTCAATATATCAATTTATTTTTCGGCATTCATCCTTGCATCTACAAAGCATAACACAGGTCAACAAATTTAAACTTTGAGGTAACATTGATGATAATAGGTATATGTAAAGTATTTTGTAGTCCTAAATCCGAAAAAGATAACCTAATTACTGTAACACGTAGAGTTTTTTTGTTACAGGGGGTCGATGGTGGAAAAAAAAGCAGACGACATATTTTTTCAATCAAATATTTAATATTAACATGTAAAAGCAGATAAATCTATGCAAAGACATTACTGAGAATTATGTGAATAAAAAATATATTACACGAGATGTCATACAGCGACAAAAACTTTCACTTTTTCCTCTTGTGTTCTGAAGCATCATATCTTTTTAAAAACCAGCAGTAATCGCCCAACATACATGGGTTCCAGCCACCCTGGTATCTTGCTTCCATCGTCCTGATGTTCTGGTGAGACCTCTCTCCTTGCTTGTCGCTGACTGCACCCGGAAAAAATACAAATGGGAGTATAACAAATACATTTTTAAGAAAATGTGACACACTAGTACTTCATAGACTTTCAGGAGTTCATATATAAGGTTTTTATAATTTGCATCTTTCTTGTTACACAGAAATCCTTATTTGAGCTCCAATAAATATACTTTATTTTAGTTTCGTACCACTTAATTGAGAAAATATTTATTTTAGGCACTTGAAACCATTACCTGCTTTTTCCATGGCTTTGACAAAGTTTTTTATTACTCCAGGCTTAATATGAAAAGGCCAAAGAAGAACCTTATATCTTGATCTAGGTCTATCTAGGTCAGTTATGTGAAAAGGTGTTTTAATAACGACTTAAATGAAACGTAAAAAAGCATTCTCCTCAATGTTACAAAAAGCATGTCGACCTGTGCAAGTTGCCACCAACCTGTTCCATGTATCAGATTTCGTCCGCCAACAAACCTCCGTCCATCTGAACCGAAAATATTTTGCTTAATCTCATCTAAAAATATAAAATTTTTCCAAAAGTCTATTGTTGTCTAAAAGTTTATTTAAAAAGGTGTTTGCAAAATGAGTCCTTTTTTCTAGTTGACCTCACTAATGAAAGGTTTAAAAAATGTATAATATTTCTTACAATTTTAAGTAAATGGAGTATCGGGAGTTGAAGCCATCTCTTCTGCTATGTTACAAACTGATATGGTGGGTTTTTTTCAACTAATTGATAGATTTGATGGATTCGTCATTTTTTTTGGTATGTTTAGCACAAAACCGGTATGTATATATTTATTTACCATATTCCCAAACGAACTAAAACTAATTTCTAATATGTTACCTATTTTACGATAGGTCAATCTTTGGCGATATAATTTTACCACTCGGTTATGAAAGAGTTCACAATGTTCTCCAGTTTTTCCTGTTTTAACATACCAGAACTAGTAAAAAACCATATGAAGACTAATAAAGATATTGTTTACCAATACATACTTTGAAAACATTAGATTAAATTTGCTCGAGAATTGTGTTTTTATATGCATCTGGTTGTAAGCAAATCACAATTAATTTTCAAGTTAATTTTCTGTTGAAGTTGAATGTTTTGAGAATTGAGAGCAAAAACAGACTGTGCCAATACTTTTTTGATCCACTGTATTTGCTTGTACTAAATAACCTAATAGCTTGCATAGGACACCAACATACCATTTGTTAAATTCCTTTGCAAAATGCTTTGAAAATTATATAATATCTATTTTATAAACATTTAATACATAAGATTAGTAGTTGAGTCAGTTTTTTGCTTGTTTGATGAGAAAAGGTATAGAAATACTTAATTTTTCTGGTCGAAATTAATACTTAATAAATCATATTTCAAAAAGTTTTAAATACATATATTAGACCATATATCAAGTTTTTGCTTTATAAAAGTAACTTACATTAACTTAAAAAAATCAATTATTTTCTAACAACCTGAATAGATAATTAAAGGCATGAAAATAACATTAAATTTGGTATAGTAGATGTATGTAAATCAAAATAATGCTTGATAAATCCAACTTTTTTTTTCTAATTGAAGCAATTTTTTATCGACTTTCAATATAATTCTACCTCTGACCTATAACACCGCATTTCGAATAAAATTGACTTTCGATACCATCAGATAATTCAACAAAGGTCACTTGCTACTAAATATAAATATCTAAGTTATAGCTCCAACATACTTTCATTTTGTAAATTAAACAACACGCACATTTCATTTTATTTCAACTAATTATCAGACTGTTAATTAATATCTCTGAGTTTCGAGTGATTAATATGTATCGATGTAGACTTACCATTCAACTATATTTCCTGTTGAGTATTAAACACCAAATAATTTATTTCTATAATGTACACAAAGTTTTGAGACAATAAGACAATATTGATGGTTTTTTCTAGTCACAAAAGTATTGAAAATACTGCAACAGCAAGAAACTTAGATGCAGAAAAACTATTTGGAATTCACCCGACAAAACAAACAACTTTTTCGGATTAGCGCGTTTCGTCTCGTTAACCGGCTGGTTGTTGGCGTCTCGTACGTCGAACGCTGCGAGTTGACTGAGTGAATTTGACGAAGCGACGCGGGATGACGCCGACGCGATGCATCGGGACGCCAGTTCGAGATTCCGGCGTCCAGAAGTAGGATCGGTTGGACTTGAAAACGTCGAACTGACGAACAAACGACCATAATGGTTGGGTGGATACTCGTTAGAAGTTTCGGACAAGAAATAATTGTTTTGTTGAAATATTTTGTTTTATTATCTCCTATTTGACAGTTCATATATATTGAATAACAATTAATTTATTTATGAAAATTGTTTTATTGTTGATGATTCTTATTAATATATTAATGTATTTTTGTTAAATTCATGATTCCCTCATGTTTTGAAAAAAATATATGAAAAAGTGTTCATAATTATGCACATGGGGTTTCAAAGGGTTAATGCCATTGAATGTGTAACGATACGATAAAAAAAAATGAAAGGATTATTTTTTTTAAAACATTATATATAATATAGAAATAGATATACATATCTCCCTAATATTAACTGGGATGGCTTAACTAGAATTGCTCGAACTGGACGGCTAGTTGGGTATACGAGTTTGACGAGCATGGTGGTGGCTTTCAAGCATTGCAACTTTAACTACCTGGAAATAAAAATAACCCAGAACACTCCGAATCCATCAAACTATTCTCTGTTTACTATCTGTTACTTTAAATTTATCAGATCGATACAAATCATATTTTAATACTACACTGTTCACACTCTTAACGAGAGATATTTATTATAACCTCAGTTATAATGCATGATAGCAATCAACATGTATATAAATAGAGACTCTTTACACAACAACATCTATGTAAATAGAGACTCTTTACATAACTGGAACCATGATACTATTATCGGCCAATAATCAAATATCAAACTGGGTACTGTTCCTGACACTGAGGGGCAAAGCTTCGGTAGCTTTAGATATGAAAGGGATATCAAGGGAAAAACGCACGAGATACCCCCCCCCCCCCCCCCAAAGAGCTAACTAACCATAATGGATATCCAACCACACCCTACGGTGTAACCTCTAGTACTGAGTTGTGCAATGGGTACAAAGGGAAAAACGCGCGATGTAGCTGCTCCAGATACTAGAAAAGCAAAACAGCATTTACCCACTTCATGGCATTGAAGGGAAAAACGCGCTACAATATCATGGATATCTCTCTCAATTAAATTACAAATCATATGGATATGCTGATACCATTATTCAATAAATATTTGGATAGTCACTTAAAGAGAAATCATTTCATTCATATTAATGAAATCATTAAATCAGAAACACTCTTTTTAATACTATTTAAAATGAACAGTAACAAATGTAATTCAATTGTACGTGAATATTTGGCAATAATCAGAACAGTATTCTGCGAGAAAAATAACTAGGGGTAATCTTTAAATATTTCTCGAAACTACTAAAATAGAAGACAAAGTGTTCTGTGAAAAACTTACTTACATAGTAATCATTGAATATCAATGAAAACATTAAATGAAAATATTAAAGATAATAAAGCTTTATAAACATTTCAAAACTAGTATAAATCGATAGAAACCAAAGCGTTCAGTGACAAACTAACAACTAATAAAAGTTAATAGATAAAAGAGTGTTCAGTGATACACTCACCCTTGGAATTATTCGGAAACGACACGACACTTCACTTGTTCACAGTAAAAATGAAAATGTTGGTTTCAAATACTGAAAATGAAGCCATCTCTAAAGATGCCGATGCGCCCTCATTATCAAACATCTGGCGGTTAACTACCCTTAAGTGTTATCGAAGCTTTTAGATAGAATAAGCGAACTTATATTTAGTATAAACACCAAACAGTGTCAATTTTAGCGAAAAATGAAATGTAGTCGGCATCTGGTCCAATGTGCTAAAAACATCTTTACCAAAGAAAAAGGCGATAAAACTATCGTTTTGCCTGAGATGGGACAAGAGACCGAGAGATGTAAATTAAACAAACATATTTCTTACATTTGTATGCTAAAGGACCTTCTAAACAAACGACAGACTTATCGTTTGATTTGAGATTAAACCCATGTCTTAAAAAATATATACTAAACTAAAATATTTCTTACAAATGTTATTTCGCAAAAGATAAATATTTTCAAGGCATCTAATTTGATTAATTGTTTTACTTGAATTTATTTTTACTTGAATTTAAAGTTCGGACGCACTGAAAAAATCACGCTCTATAAGACAAGTTTACGAAAACAACATAACAATAAATAGGCGGAGACGCAGGTTGCTCTGTGTTCCACATGAGATTGTGGAACCCAGCGATTGGGTGTACTTGTCACTTAGCTAGTTGTCTCTTTGGACGCTATCCAAAGAAATATAACATTACATATATACGCCATCCGACGGAAAGTCTGCGAGAGTGTAGGTTGCTGATTGTGAATGGGGTCTCCCTGTTCTTGACGTAAGAACATGTGTCGATACCCTGACGCGCCTGAACATCAAGTGGCGAAACATGAACTCTCCAGTTGCAGCGATGGGTGGGGCTCGTTCCCGGTCAAGCACCTAACAAAAATGTTCATTTAGGAGGAGATGCAGGTTGCTGTGTGTTTCACATGAGATTGTGGAGCCCAGCGGTTGGGTGTACTTGCCACTTAGCTACGTAGCTACTGTTGTATATTTGGTCGCTATCCAAACGCCCTCCACCCACCCGGGATTATTTTCTAAAATAATCCCGAAACTTCACTGCTGGTAGATGGGATAAGGTTTCCGTAGCTATTTGCCACTTAAAAAACCCTTATCTTCTCTTCCTTGGTGTTTCCGCAGCTTGGCCGCCGGACGGAGTGGGCCAAGCGCTTCGCACCACTCCCCTCTGGGGGACAAGTACCAGAGGGGGGTGTATCTTAAGATATTACTTTATGTATCTCATTGCCGAAGGCACTGAAGGTGCTTCAGCTTATTTTATCTTCACTTACCTTGTGACCTGAAAGGGAAGGCACTTCCTGAAAGAGAAGCACTTTAACTTCACCTCACCAAATTCCTTTTTCTTTTTTCGTACGTGAGACAGGCGGTCTCATTCCCACGGCGGTAGATCCCTCGTTGGACATCAGTCGACCTAGTCCTCCAAAAGTTGGAGTTTCGGTCTTCTGTGCCTTCTGCCACCCAAAGCTGCTAGGTCTTCCGGACGATAGTCCGTTAACCTTCGCAGTTCTTGATTTGGGTGGTCAGTGATCTTCAGGAAGGCTTTCTCTGCCTTTTCCTGCATACACTGCCTAAAGGGAGTCCACATCATCTCTCTATGTAATCGTACATTGGAGATGTACCATGGGGCGTTCAGAGCCAGTCTCAATATCTTGTTCTCATAGCTTTCAAGCTGTTTGATGTAGGATTTTGCCGCATAACCCCAAGCGGTCGATCCAAACATCATTACACTTCTCACTAATGCTTTTACCATTAGCATCTTGAGCTTCACGTCTAATTTGCTATTTCTGCAAATTAGCGGATAAGCCATCTTCGTTACCGTCACGGCTTTTATCCGTGCGTTCTTGACATGTCGACTCCACGTCATCTTCTTGTCGAATGTGGCGCCCAGATACTTTACAGTATCTTGCCACCCCACATTTTGGTCTTCTATCTCCAGTTGGAGTTCGGGTCTTCTTCTTCTTTGTGTGATGTAGATAGCCTGTGTCTTGGTGACATTCACCTTGATCTTCCAGGCTATCATCCACTCCATCAGATCGTCCAGGTGTTCCTGGACGTATCTGACGGCGTGGTCCGGTCGCGAGTGTCTAGCCATTATGGCGGTGTCATCAGCATACAGGGCTAACCTAGTGATATTCCTCTTGGGAATATCACTGGTGTTCGCTATCCAAAGAAATATAACATTATATATATACGTAGCTAAGTGGCAAGTATATATATATATATATATATATATATATATATATATATATATATATATATATATATATATATATATATATATATATATATATATATATATATATTAGACCGTTTAAACAAAATGAGTTTTTTTTCTTAAAGGTATCGAAAATATTGTTAGAAATGACGAAAAAAATACTGTGAAAATTAGAGGTCTTAATAATAATATTAAGAGGTGCCGCATCGCAAATTTCAATTTCCCATTTAAATAGCATAACATTTATTTTTAATTTTGGAATCTTATAGCTCTTCGGTGGAACTTTACTGTGGAAATACTATTACATATCTTTGTAGGAAATTGAACGTTGTTAAAAAAATTTCTTATAAATTTTCGATAATTCTTTTATTCAATTTTTCGACGAAACTATCAATTTCATCGAAAAATGTTAGTAGTTTTTTCAATTTTTCGACGAAACTATCAATTTCATCGAAAAATGTTAGTAATGTTTGTAGTTTATTCCATTTCCTATAAATTTTCACTAATAAGTTTTTCGAAACTCCATAAGGATCTTGAGTTATTTAAATTGAAATTTGATTTTTTTTAATAATCTAATTTTTATTGCTTATAATTAAAAATTACTTATTTATTATATCTAATTAATTGTTAAAAAACATGTACTTATTTAAGTTAAAAAATACTGATTTACTTTACTAATTTCTACGAAATGATTTCAAGGTCAAGATGAGCGAAACACAAAAACCAAAAAAAAAATTTGTATTATGTAATTTATATGATACTACTATCCGTACTGATTAAATACCCCTTCAGGGACGTCCCCTTCTACCGCGATTTTATGCGCTGCACCGTTGGTCTTATTCCAAGAATTACAAGCTTGCCGAGCTTTTTTAATTCGAGTAATATTAATGCATTGTTAAGTATTCATTATTGTGAGTCAGGTGTACCAATCTTTTCTAAATATATTCGGAAATTTGAAAGATTATTTTTTAATTCCCGGAGAATACATATTTGCTATATTTTGAAAACATTGCAACTCGTAAAAATAGCTGATTTCGACTGAATTTTCAAATCAAAAATGATTGACAGTTGAAAAAATATTCTAGTTAAAAAATATGTATAGAAAATCGGCATTTTTTAATTTGAAGAAGCGCAAGCTTTTCTAAAAGTTAGTCAAATAGAATAAGTAAGTAATTTTCAGTTAAAAATTGGATAATTTTAATTTTATAATTCACATTTCAATTTAAATAGATCACGATCCATACGGAGTTTCGAAAATGTATTAACGAAAATTTATAGGAAATCAAATGGTCTACAAAAAAAGGTTGAATAACATTTTCCGATAAAATTAATAAATACAATTAATAGTTTCGTCCAAAATTGAAAAAAACATAAAAATTTATTATGCATTCAACTTTAGCTTCGAATAACTTTTGAAAAAGTAAATTTATCGAAAATTTATAAGAAACCTCTTTTGAAGAACTTTCAATTTCATACAAAGGTATCTAGTAGTCTTTCCGCAGTAATGTTACACTGAAGAGCTATAAAATTAGCATTTCAAGAAGAAGAAAATCAATTTACGAAAAATACATAACTTAGAATAAATACATTTTGCAATATGCAAATGTACATTCTTCAATACACATTTCCGTACATTTCCTATTCATTTTTTTTAGAAATATGTATAAAATAGATACAGCTTATGAATTACGATCTTGTTCCGAAACCCACCATGTAGTTCAGCTTTAATTTTGTTTTTTAACTTTCAAAACACATTTTCTAAATTCGTTTTTTACTCTAGCAATTTTATTTTCAACAATATAATTGCTTCTCTTGGAAAAACTGGAAAATGAAAAAGAAAGCCGATAAAATGGCTAAGATATTGAAGTTACAAACTGTAATAACCAAGTACAGAACGCCACAAGCAGTTTTAGAAACTTTCTCGAATTACATCTTGACAAAAACTAAATGAGATATAGTGAGAAAGTATGTGGTGATACTTTTCTGAAACTGTTTAGGGCTGAAAGCTTAATAAAGTAAGTCCTCTGAATTTAAATGTCATCATTCCATTCCGTGAAAGTAAATTATTTTTTGAAAACCAAAGTTGTTTTTTTTATATTTAGTATAAAGAAAAAATTATTTATTTTATGATTTAATTATTTTAATGTCATCAATTCTTAATTTGCAGCCCATCGGTAACCGTATAAGTATATCTTACGAGGATTGTTATTTATCTATCCGGAATAATAAATATAAACGAATATCATTGAAAATGGTTTTACTTGTATTCAAAATGTTCTCCGCGATTGTTTGGATACCATTGAATATCAATTTTCATAACAGTTTTTCCATTCCTATTGAGGTATCTCCAAAATATGCATTTTAAACACATTAACCATATCTGCAGTTGGACGGGAAGAAACTTCACGGACGGGAACAAAAAAATCATTGAGTTCCAAATCAGGACTCTATGGTGGATGACTCAGCAATTCAATATTTTGAGTTGTTGGGTCTGATGTGGTTCTGAGTTGGTCCTGAGAGCTTGAGTTTTTATGGCGAAGAATATTCCTGCTTCGCTGATTGCTTATTTCTTCAAATACTACATGCAAAAGTGCTTCTTGCGCACACAACTTTTGTTGGGTTTGGCTTATTTTGATTGACCCATACAATCCACTACTGTTTACTAGGGTTATATGCATATATTCAAGATCCGTCACCTGTGTAGATATTATACACGGATCTTGACTCATCACGATTGTATTTTTGGAGCATTTCTTTGGACCAATCGATACGAGCCTTTATTTGAGCGATTGTTAAATTATGCGGAATTCAATGCGCACAAATCTTTCTCACGGCTAAATTTTCATGTAAAATCTTGTCTATGCTTTTCGTATGAATTCTCAGGAATGCCACAATCTCACGATATGTCACATGACAATCTTGCTTTATAAGTTCGCGCACAGTATCGATGTTTCTGGCACAACAACCGATTTTGGATGGTTGTTTTTAAATTCGCCTGCAAGCGAACGACGGCCACAATTGAATTCACTAAACCAGTTATACACAGTAGTTTTAGATAGTGTTTTATCGCCAAAAGTCGAAGTGAGTTGATCGATGTACTGTTGTTGAGATAATCCACGTCAGCAGTCGTAGTAAATCATCGCAGGAAAGTTCTCACGAGTTAATTTAATTTTTTGACTGAGATGAAGTCTTCAAGTCACCAAACAACACAAATACCATCCGAATGACAAAACGTTCTCAGTACGTATACAGTAAACAATGTCAAAGTTTACGTTTATTGTTGCGAATTCCTGATACATTAACAGCAACCCTCATACTACTATGATCAAAAACTAAGATGATATTTGTTTTAAAAATTCTTGCCCTTTATGTGTCTATACAACCAGTTAGTTTTCAAGTTTGTATGACTGTCCTTGACTTATAAGAAAAGTTTTATATCATTTCTCTTGTTAAGTTGGAAATCTTTTATTACTTGTATCTCGGATTTTTTAAAATAGAAGCATTTATTGAGCAAAGTTTATTAACTTATCTCTAAAGGACTATACTTCTTGTGCTGATACATTAAAATGTTAAGATAGCGTTACACCGATGAAGCTATGGCAGAAATATAATCTTTAAAACTGGTACAAGGACTTTAGTGGTTCTTTAGCTGAGCAGTTAAAACTGAACCTCGTTCGAAAGACCTTCCGCTTAAAGTAATGAAGAAAACATCATCTCAATGAAGGATTGTGTACTCGCTAATCGGCAATAAAGTATTAGAGATATTGCACTCGAAAAGATTTACCACTAAACACCAAATCACTTTTTTGGAACTTCTCGATGCACGTTTCGCTAACCATGTTAGCATCATCAGAAAATGATTTAATCTTAAATCATCTCCTAAAGATTAAATCATATTCTGATGATGTTAACATGGTTAACGTAACGTGCGTTGAAAAGTTTCCAAAAAGTGATTTGGTGTTTAGTGGTAAATCTCTTCGAGTTTACTCCAGATGGACTTTTCAATGTCAATTTTCTGCTTATTTTTCAACAAAGTCAACCAATTTATCACCTCTATTATCTTGCTCACCACATTCATATGGGCAAGTTATATTTTCACCAGTTCTTGCTTTTCCAATCCTGACATTAAAATAATCCATCAGAATTTTATACTTATAATTCTCTCTGTCTAGAAGTTAGATTGTAAAGAGTCAATCTACTTAAAACTGGAAATCTAATATATATATATATATATATATATATATATATATATATATATATATATATATATATATATATATATATATATATATATATATATATATATATATATATATATATATATCATGAACTAGCCATATCGCGGCCTCTAGACTCATCTGTAATCGGCAGTATCTTAGAATAATCTTGGGATGTAACAACTCTCATCAGCTCTCTCTTACTGCACTAGCATCTGCAAATATTAAAACAAATAAAGTCAATAGATATGATAGTTACTTCGTTACTACATTCCTTGATGTTGCCAATTTCTAATGCATAAATCCTTGTCAGAACAACTGGCTCACCTTCAGAATAGCGTAATAAAAGGTAATAATATGTATGTGCATAATATAATACTGAAGGTTTAAAAGAACAAAGGTATTTAACCAGTCATTTTCATTACTTTAGATACCAAAAGTGCTTTCACGTTTTTTTTAATTGCGAATTTTCTTCAGTTTACTTTACGTTAGAAACCAATATATCTCAAAGCGGCATGTTCCTCCTACAGAGATAACAGGGAGAAAGCCGAAGAAATACGAACGGCGGCAGGCATATGTTGCGTTCATAATCATATGACCATTTTATTTAATCTAATCAGCTATATATGTTATAAACTATCCATATGTGAGAAAATTATAAAGCAACTTACAAAACGTGTTTGATTTGTTCTGACATGGGTAGACAGAAAGAACCATTAAATCAAAGAATTAAATCAATTCATCACAATAATAGAATGAACAACAATAGAATAGTAATGTAGAGGATCAGGGATTGTCGAAGAGGCCCAACTTTGGTTTTCTCAAGTCAGCCGGCCGTAAGTCAGAGACGGAAGGATTTATATTGGCCTGTCAGGATTATGTAATAAACACATTAACCTATCGAAGAAAGATTATGGGTATGGATATTCCTGATGTAGACTGTAGGGCCTGCCATCGAGCACCAGAGTCACTTATGCACTTGTTGTCACTTATGGCACCAGCGGAAATAAATATTATTATCAAGGAGGAACAAAAACGGTTCAAGTATCAGGATCCCCTTTACGAACTGAAGCAACGCTACCCAGAGTACACCGTGCATATGGTTGTGTTGACAATAGGCGTTCTCTATGGAATGAGATATATTGTGCTCACTCAACTGCGAAAAATTCCATCTTGCCGTACATCTATTGAAACATTATCTGCAGCAATGCAGAAGTCTGTCAACTTGGAGTTGCTGCATCTGCATAATTGCCGATCTTATGATAGCTAACCTTGCAGATTGCAAGGAGCTGTCGTATAGCCAAACAAGCACGAAACCCAATTGCTCTACCAGCGCGTGTTAGCTTGTCGGAGGGCGAACCCCTGACTGGGTACAAAAAAAAAATAAGAATAGTAAAAATTGGTACAACATAAATATCCAATTAGACTTGGCCACCACCGAAACAATGTAAATATATAGGCTGCTTTTTTTACTGCGTCCGAAATTTAAGTTGAAATAACTCAACAACCAAATTAGATGCCTGGAAACTATTTATTTCCTGTGAAATTGTTATTTCACTTTCAATACAGCAAAGCGCTTCGACACAGCAATCTCAAAATCGCTGACCATTTCCAGCAGCTTTTAAAACAATTTCGGACAAATATCCACCGCGGCCACTTCTGACAATGCACATTCTGTTGCCAGTTTTCAATTTCCGACCATATCTTCAAGCAATTGAGGACATAAGCAATTTGAAAAGTTGTTTTATATGGTCTACCAAAGGCATCAATAATTGCTGGTTTATCGACATAGACCAAAGATTTAACCGCAAAGAAAACAATCTAAAAACATTAAATCACATGACTCTGGTGGCCAATTAGTAAGTCCGGCCCACGAAAAAAATTGTTACCGAATTATTAATGTTAAATCACAAGACCTTGGTGCTTCATTAACAGGTCCATTCTCTTAATTGTTGCGTCGGCTGTATGACATGTGGAGCCATCCTGTTGGAAACACAATTCCTCCAAATTAATACCATTCTAATTCAGAATTAAATGATCCACGTAGTCGAATAACATAACCTAATTTGTGCGAGCAACAAAAAATTGATAAATTTGAATCTTCATCAAGTCTGCCAGCAACAGCGGCGATATTTTCTTGGGAACGCACAGTTTTCGTCTTGTTTTTGTTTTAATATCGAGCAGCGTAAAGTGCGTTCGGAATTTCTTGATAATTCGGTGAATACAACACGAAGTTCAAATTCACGAAATGCTTTATATATCTAGGGCACAGGACACCGATTTTGATAATAAATTTTTACAATTTGCAAACATTGCACTGATGTTAAACGTTCCATCATGATTCGCCTGACTGTTGAGACACAGATTTATGCATTGCATGTACGTGCAAACTCACAGTTTGTTTGACAGCCCCCTATCGGATGTTCGAACACACTAAAAATCACCCTTTAAATTTATCAATCTTTCTAATATCAATTTTACTGAAGTGTAATAGACACTTCTCGAAAAGGGATTTAAATACAACATATAACGAAATTATAGGAGTTGAAGTAGAGACACCTCGCTATTCAATCGGCGGGAATTATATCTAACAGAAAAGACCATACAAAAAAACCTTGGAATATATTAAAGACAGAAAAGTACTATATATTGTCCAGAGGCATACCAGACAAGCACTAAATATCAAAGCACAATCTCAACTTTATTCTTTAATTAAACTTCTTATTTAACTACACATGTTTATAATTTGTCGATATATCGAATTGATATTATTAAGTCATACTGCAAAAACTTCGTCTTTTGACAGTATTATCAATTCATATGAATTAGATGATGAGATATCAAACATTACAATTCCAACTAATATCAGTTAAGTAATTTATCGGACGCCTGAGTTAATGTCCACGTTTCGCTGCTGATACATACCACAGGTCTTATAATCGTTTTATATAGTTTAAGTTTTGTTTTTCTTACAGATTTTTGTTTTTAATTATTGAGATTACCGAATAATATGTCATATTTGCCACCATTATTCTTCTTGTAATTTCGATGGGTTTGCTTTCATCCTTCGATAAGTTTGCACTAGGTATACAAAGTTGTCTACGTTTTCTATGATAAAATCTCCTACTGTAATATTTTGCTTGATTCGTGTCTTTTTCCTAGTTTGTGTCATAACTTTTGTTTTGTTTTCGTTACTACGTAGTCCAACTTCCCGTGCTACCGAGTCAAAATTTACACCTTTCTTTAGCAGCCTTCAAATATCTTGTGAGTATATTTATGTCGTTGGGATGCTACGAGTTGTGTGGACTTAAAACATAGTGTTCCCTTGGTGTCAACGGGAAGTTTCCGAACAACATATTCGAGTGTCAGATTGAAAATCATTGGTGCCAGGCCATCACCTTGTTTAAGGCTATTGTCAGATCTAAAGCTGGAAATCAGATTATTTTCTTCTCTGACTGGTGAGAAAGAATCGGTCATTGTCATTCTTATAAGCTGAACCAGTTTCGGTGGGACTCCAAACTCCAACATGATTTTATATAGTACGCACCTGTCGATACTGTCGTCTGCCTGTTTGAAGTAAACAAATACCTGATATACGTCAATATTATATTCCCAGCACTTTTTCAGCACCTGTTTAACTGAGAATATCTGATCCCAGATCGATCGTCCAGCCTCGGTATTTACCAATTACTTTGTTAGCAAACGGATTAATTCTCTTTTCTAGAATTTTCATCAAGATCTTATAAGACGTACACAGCGATGATAATCTTCGGTAGTTATCACAGCAGAGTTTGTCACGTTTTTTATAAATTGAACATATGATGCTCCTGTGCCAATCACCAGGAAGTGTTTCCTGCGTCCATATGTCCGTTATTAATCCCTATAGAAGATGTGTTATGCAGGTGTCGCCGGTTTTCACAACCTCAGATGGAATTTGGCCAGTGCCCGGCACTTTGTTATTAGAATGGTTCCTCAAGACTATTTTTACTTCTTTGAGTACGGGACGACTCAAAGAGGATTCTTCATCAGCTTTTATACCTGTTGTACTTGCAATTATGTCTGCTGCTACTGTTTGTGTAGTCTTTTGCCTACTTCCTAAGACGCTCTGATGTTACAGGTCATTATAAAGCAAAAGTAAACAAAAAAGATAAAATCTGGGGTATGTATACCAGCTACATTATGAGTCGCGTTCAAAACCATATATAGGGCAAACATGTATATCATCCAAATGATAAAAGAACATGATAAAAGTTTTCTTAATCAAGGCACAACTTTAATCATGCCTTACATTTGTTATATGATAATCATTGTTTTAATAATGATTTTAAAATAGAGTTTTGAAACCTTCAAAGTTTAGAAAAAAACGATTAAAAAATACAAACTCCCTTCAAAGACCAAGTAGTCTTGAACAATTTGTTTTTATTGAATTTTTAGGTAATTAAGGGCCTCTGGTATTTCAAAAAATATATAGTTTTTGTGTAAAAATTTTATATCTACTCCATCTTGACAAAGAAACAGCGTAATGTTATGGTTTTCTAAGACAGCGATGCCGTTATCTAGCGGCCGTAATGTAGCGGTGGATAACGTCACTAAAACGTTGTATATGCAAATTAGGTGGCGTTGGCTTCCTAGAGAGCGTTGATTGTGACTGTTACGTTAAATAGCGCTGCCGCTATATGGATGATGGCCGTCATAGCTGTGATAAATAGTCTTTAACGTTTTTTGTATTTTAAACATTTTTTCCCGTGTAGCGTTGACCGTTTGAATATATAAAATGAGTACACACAGTACAAACGTGATTTGAACCAACGAATATGACGAAATATTGATTGATTTTATAGGAAATAATATAGCTTGATATAATGTGAAGAACAAAGACTATAGAAAAGCCCACATAAAATTAAAAAAAAATGAAATGCACCCTCTGTAGCACCATTTCTAAATATCCCAGTCTCCTCCAAACGATATGTATCTTCCAAATACCAATAATGCTATGCCTAGACTGTCCTTACGCACAACTTCCGTTCTCCACCGCAATACGCCCTGTTTCCCTTGGCCGTCTTTTTTTTCATTTCACATCTTTCGTCACCGTTCTTGCAGCCGTTTTCTTACATCTGCCATATCACGACTTACCACTGCCGCTAAATAACGGAACCCTTTTCTTAGGAAACCGTAGCTGAAGCAAAACGCATCAAATATAAAAATAATAAACAGGAAATTACCAAGAAGTCTTCATTCAAAGTCTCTCCAAATTAAAAAATCAAAGTCTAAACTATTAAACATTAATGATTGTAAGAGTTCGTCGGAATAAGATGGGGTGATATTTTTGCTTCTAAAAACAAAGCCTGAACATGATTAATGTTCCCCACCCTTTGTCCCGTACCGCTCTGGACCAATGATTCGATGTTTGGTTCTCCTCCATCGATTCGAAGTATCTTTTGATAAGGGTTTTATCAAGAAAAATTAATACTCCTAAACCAAAATTAATATGTCTAGACGCCATAAATCTCAAGTTTGTCTGGGAACCAGTGAGAAAACAGGTGTCTAAATATTAGTTTAATTAAGTTTTAAGAAATACAGGGTTATAACAATAATAATAGAAATTGAAATAATATCGTGATCATAAATTAAATATATATATATATATATATATATATATATATATATATATATATATATATATATATATATATATATATATATATATATATATATAAATATATATATATATGTTTTGTTTTTTTTGAACTTGAATTTTAGGTTATTTGTTCAAATAAACACAAAATTATTGGTTGCCGCAATAGAAATATTAATAAGAATTTTAAATGAACATAAAAAAATTGACGGCGATTTTTTTAGTATGCCCAAACTTTAAATTCAAATAAAACATTAATCAAATTAGATGCCTTGAAGATGTCCAAACAGTCGTGGAACGTTTTTTCCCGTGTAGCAGTGACCGTTTTAAAATATAAAATGAGTGCACACAGTACAAACATAATTTGAACCAGCCAAGATGACGAAATATTGATTGTGTTTGTATGAAATAATGAAGCTTGATATAATGTAAAGAGTAAAGACTAGAAAAGCCCTCTTAAAACAAAATAGAGTTGAAAGGAACCCTCTGCAGCACTATTTCTAAATATCTTAGTCTCCTCTACACGATATTTTTCGTCTTCCGATAACTAAATATCTTCCAAATATAGTAATATTGTTATGTCTAGACCGCCCATTCTCAACCGCAACGCGCTCTCTGTCCCTTGGCGGTCATATTTTTTTATTTCACATCTGTTGTCACCGTTCTTGCGGCCGTTTTCTTACGTCTGCCATATCACGACTTATTACGGCCGCTAAATAACGGAACCGCTTTATTAGGAAACCGTAGCTTAAGCAAAACGCGTCAAATATAAAAGTAATAAAGAGGAAATTAGCCAAGAAAAGTCTTCATTCAAAGAGATCGTAGGAATAAGATAGGGTGAAATATTTGCTTTTAAAAACAAACCCTGAACCCGATTAATGTTTTCCACCCTTTGTTCTGTATCGCTCTGGACTAATGATTCGATGCTTGGTTCTCTTCCATCGATTCGAAATATATTTGGATAGGGGATTTATCAAGAAAAATTAATAGGCCTAAACATATTAATCATTAATATGTCTAGACGCTATAAATCTCAAGTTTGTCTGGGAACCAGTGAGAAAGCAGGTGTCTAAATATTTATCAGTTTTAAGAGACACAAGGTTTTTAATATGGTCTATTAAAAAATGTTTTAATCAATTAATATTATAAATTGAAATAATATCATAATAATAAGTAAGGAAAATAAATAAAAATATATATCTTTTGGTTTTTTTTTATTTTGGATTTTAGGTTATTTGTTCAAATAAACACACATTTATTGGTTGCCGCAATAGAAATATTAATAATAATGTTAAATTAATATAAAAAATATAGACGGTGATTTTTTTTAGTACGCCCGAACTTTAAATTCAAATAAAATATCAATTAACTTAGATGCCTTGAAAATATTTATTTCATGTGAAATAAAATTCAATGGTAATATATAATTCAATGGTAGTTAATTAACAAAGTCCAACTTCGTGCAAACGGCAAATTAATAAGTTGGAATATCATCAACACTGCCCACAACAGCTGCGATATTTTCTTCGTAACGCACAGTTTTTAGTCTTATTTTTGTTTTAATGTCAAGTAGTCTGAAATGCGTTCGGAATTTGTTGATAATTCAGCGAATATATCACGAAGTTCAAATTTATCAAGTGCTCTGTAAGTTTGGCGCACATAATAGTAATTTTGATAATAAATTTCGACAATTTGCAAATGTTGCTGTGATGCTAAATGTTCCATGGTGATGTACCAGACTATTCTGACAGTGATTTACAGACTTGTGTGCAAACTCACTGTTTGTTTGCCAGTGGTCCCTATCGGAAAATTGGACACACTAAAAAAGTAACCCTTTATTAATATTAATTTTGTATACGAATAGCTTGAGAACACTTAAGGAAACCATCCAAAAAATTAACCATAATAAATAATGTTGCATCATTGTTTATACATTATATGGAGAAATTCATTGATCAGGCCCATTTTTACATGCTCGTTAGAAAAATAAGCTGAAATATTTGAATCAGCACAGATTTTGATAATATCTGATACAGATGCACTGATTTTAACAAAAAGAATAATATTACAAGATGAAGATAATCATGAGGGCATAATAATCCATAATTGTATTTTAATACTAAAAATTGTTACAACATAAGTACTCAGTTGAAAGTCAGCACAAGCATCATCAGGACAAGCATCGAAAATATGGCAGAAGAGTTGGGTCTGTATATTCCAAAAATAAGAAGAATATTATGAACAGAATTTAGATTTGGAACAAAAATTCAAGACAGGAATAGTTTGTGGCAGGAGACAACGCTTATCTTTATTCTGCTCGACAAACGAAGAAAGTACTACAAAAATTCTTGAACTTCTTGAATATCCATTATATAACTCAAACCATTATATAACCCATTATAAAAGCCAAACAAGTTTGAAATATGATGAAATAATGTATTTGCCCTTAAGAATAAAATTTCTTTCTGTTGCCTTGCTCTAGTCCGCTGAACCTCGGCTGCTTTAATAATCTTCTAATAACAGGGTTTCAAAATAGACGGAAGCTAAACTTAAGATGACTAGATTACGTAAATCAAGTTTATGTAGGAACGAGGATTACGTGTCCATTTTAAGAGATATCGTATTTTAAATGGTAAACAGTAAAAAAAAAAGTAATAATAAGAAAAACTAAAATTATTCAATAAGATGTTTTTAAACTCGAAAAGATTTATCACTAAAAACCAATTCACTTTAAACTTCTCGACGCGCGATTCGCTAACTGTGTTAACATCATTAGGAGATGATTAAATTTAATTCTAAAACTAAACTATGTTCTATTTATACAATAACGCTGGCTAATAAAGCGTGTAAAAATCATAAACCGTAAAGTTAAATAAGCGTTACATTTATAATTGCCTCTTCATTTTTAATAATCTTTAAATTATTAATATCTATATTATGGTCATGCTCGAGTGTAAATTGGGCAACACTCATTTCTCCCATATCTAATGTGAGCAATGTGTTCTTTATATCTGGTTAATATGGGTCCTTTAATTTACTCAATATAGCTTGAATCACAATCTTGATAACTGATTTCATAAAGCCTTGATTTTTTATGTTAATCTTCTTTATCCTTTGGATTATCTGAAATTTTTCTTTATTTATCACATTGGTTGTAGACTACCTTATTGTCCAGTTTTTTCAAAATCTTGTTTAGCCCTCGTGTTAGTTAGGCATAATACGGTACTACCATGAATTCATTTTTGTTCTGTTTCTTTGGAAAATTGAGCTGATTGAATATCCTAGATTCTTTCCATAATTAATTATCTAAAGATATGTTTTCTAATTAAACTATCTACAATATTATCGTTATAACCATTCACTTCGGACACTTTTCTCATTTATTTAAATTCTTTGTTATAGTTATTTTTATTTAAAGAAAAATTACTAAACATATATATTATAAAATTTAAACTAGCTATCTTATTATGGAAGTTATGGTTCTAATCGTCAAAATATTAAAATCTAACCTATTTTTATCATTTCTGCGAACTAAAATATCCAAAAATGATAAATCTATCATTTCTCCGGTTCTTACGTGAATGCTATGGTTTCGGATTTACCATTTAAGTTCTTAACAAAATCTTCTAAGTTTCCATTTTTCGAAGTGAAAATTGCAATAAGATCATCCACATATCATCCACAGTATCATTGTATAAAAATTAATATAAATTATTTTTAGATTCGTTTTGAAAACGGGAAGAGAAAACCTCCCAAAACGTTAACGATAAAAGTTTGTATTTGTTATAAAAAATTTATTTTTTAAGAAATTTTTATTGGTTAGACAAATTTATTACAGAAAAAGTATCACTAAGATATTATTCCCTGTTTTTTGTTTTTTACCCAGTGATTGTTTATTTACATAAAAAAAACACATATTTTAATTACACTCTCGGAAAGTAACTATTAATTGGTTATTATTTAATGAAGAAACTACAAATAAACTAATGAACATTGTTGAAACATTTAGTTAAAAATTAAGAAAAACGTCATATCTCAGCTAATCGATCGATTGTAAACAATGTAATTTCAATATTGTTTTTGTTGTTATTGTTGAACATTTTTTTTCAATGCACGTCCGTGAGTGTATTTATGTAGGATTTAAATCTAAAAATATATTCTATGCACAAATATCACGATGTACTTCGTATTTAGCGAGAAGCTCTTCAATATTCTGTCGGGGCTAGAGTTAGTTATGGGCAATGGTATCCAAAAAGACCGCTTCCAGATCGGCAAACATTTGTCCAAGTTTTACAAAAACTTTTGGCTACGGGTAGTGTAGTTCCTGAATTTCAAGAATGCGGCCGACAGCGAGAAATCGGTCCTGATATTGAAAAAAAAAATTTTGTATCTGGTTGGAACGATTCCATCAGAAGTAGTCGAAGTTAATCACAACAAGTTGAAATTTTCCATTGAATTATACATAGAATACTAAAAGAGCAATTATTCAACCCCTATGATGTACAAATGATACAAACAATCTTCCCAGCTGAATTTTCACACAAGCAAATATATTGTGAAAGGTTTATTGGTCAAAACCAAAGGAATTCAAGTTGTTTTTTGTTAGAATGAGATAATGGGCATGAACAATTAATTGAATAAAATAATTAGTCATATGTTTCTTAATGTGACGTTAAATCATGAATCTCAACTCTGACATTAAATAAATATAATATATAAGTTTTGCTTTTGTTTTTTTAACAAAAACAAAACTAATTTGTGATGAAACGTTTGAACGTCATTTTATTTTCAAATATATCATTTTATTTTCAAATCATACTTTACGATACGAACAAAAACTGAATTCAGATGGATTGAAATAAACAAGGCGAAAATGGACATTGTTATTATTAAGAAAATTGAAGCTATTTTCCGCGGAAATGGTTGCATTCTGGATACATACTTTAAGGAGACATTTTGTGTAGAAAACTGTAAAGAATCGTTGGTTAAATTTACGAAAGTACTTTCTCTTACACCCTGCATTACTGATTCTTTGTTTTATATAGTTTTGTAGTTTATTTATTTTTTAAAGTTTTCATAAATTCTTATTTTTACTTCGTTTTGAGCCATTTTATTCTCGTTTCGTTTTTTCTATAGAATCCTTGGTTTAGCCAGTGATTTACTTCTTACTTTTCATAATATTATATAACCTTATGCTGCTAATCATTGTCAATTCCTCTTCTACATTTTTACCTTCGCTTTGATGTAATATATTATTTAGATCAGTCTTGTATTGAACTTTCCCATTTTCCAAATGTTGTGTATCCCATTCTCTTTTAAATAGTAAATTTTCTGGGTTGGTTTATAACTTATAAAAATTGTTATACCCTTGATCACTGAGATGCAGCATTTCTTCACTAGAACATTATCTGATTAGATGTCTGAACCGCTCCGGGTTTCATCAAAATTTATGTTAATAATTTTAAGAACAAAAAAAACACACTTACCTTATATAATGTGAATTAATAGTCCAAGCTAAATTGCGCAAAATTCCCACAATATTTTGTAGAATAAGGAAAGCTGCATCTAGAAGCATAAAAACTCAAAGATTTGCCTTTTTTTCGCGGCTAGATTATATTATGTCATTACCTTGATTAGTCCTATTGTCTACAGTTACCACAGCCCGTGTAAGGAATTCGTCTCAATAAAACATTATCATAAGTTCCTTTTTAGATTCTATCCTTAAAACCTCAGACTTAGGAAACCTTTGTTTGAATTCGTTAATTTTTTAACATATATAGTGTATAGTACATATGGGAGCAACTTTGAAGTTTAATAATCGAGCAAACAGGATATTTGGACAAGTATATATGCACTGATATTATTGATTTTGTAAAAGCATTCGATGGTTAACTACAAAATATCTGAATTCAATTACTGCATTTCGAATTACCTGATAAGTAAGTGGAATGATGAAATTAGAAAATTATCATTTATGGACAAAAGTCGAATTAGCTTGAAAATCAAATTAACAAATAGCAATATTTTCTAATTATGTTATTAATTACAATTAACAGTGTAATAAGAAACACACAATAAAACAAATTGGAAATTAAATATTCTAGTTCATCATTGTTTCTCAACCTTTTTAGTGTCGCGACGGATTAAACAGCCAAAAAGTTAACAAAAAACGTTGCGACCCCCTCACTACATTATGTTAATTTGACGTTTATCAAAGTTTGACATCGGCCGGATAACACGGCGACGATTCGAACTTTTTTCAGTATCGTGATTTATGAAGAATCGTTTTTATTTTTAAATGGATTATAAATTCCTACAGATATGTTCATGAATAATTTATTTGTCTTTGTATTAAATGACGAATCATCAATGACGAATCTATGTGTGAATAGGCCATTACACTTATACCGAAAAACCGCACACAGCCACAAATACCCAACTACAAGATTTGCGTATTGTTATTATATTACTTTTACCAGTTCGAACCTATGCACTTGTGAAATGACCCACCCGCGCACATACAGCTGCGCATGCGTGACAGTTTATTCGTCTCTAACACGCTTAGGCAGGTTCGTACAAGCTATGCGCTTTAGTAATAAAAACAAAGGAACAAAAAAGGAGACGAAGAGTTTCATTCTTAATTATGTTTTTACGAAAACAAGTACTACTATTTGTTCTCTCACCTAGTGTTCATAATTACAGTGTGGTAATAAAATAAATTTATAGTTTTAAATAAAATGGAAAATTTGCAGTAAAGAAAAAGATCAGATTGCACAATGAAACATATTTAAAATATGGATTCATTGCCTTGAATGACAAGCCGCAATGTGTTGTTGGCTCTCAAAATTTGTCCGGCATCTGAAAACAAAACACCCGTTTTCACAAAACGAGCCATTAGCATTTTTCGAGCGAAAATGACAATAATCAACAATTTGCTATCAATAAATCAAACCGTAATGAGACCGCAGCACTTCAAGCATCCTATTTAGTCGCATTAAGAGCCGGAAAAATCCGAAAGAAGCAAAAAAGTTGCAAACTATACCACTTTTAAATTACACAATATCGAGACGTATTGATGAAATGGCCAATTATATTCACGATCCAATAATTGAAAAGGTTAAATCAAGTGAAATTTTTGCTATTCAGTTCGACGAGTCAACAGACATGTTGAATTTGGTGCAAATTTTGTGTTTTGTCTGATATGAATGTGAGGAGTCAATTAAAGAAAATATGCTATTTCGCAAATCAATGGTCGTGTAACTGGCGAAGGACTTGCCACATATGGAAGGACACACTGCTTTCTTCACAGAAATACACGTACTACAAAAAACATGCCAGTTAATTTACAAAATAGTAATAATTTTAAATAGATAATATAAAAAAAGCTATAAAAATGATAATTTTATTAAAAGTCGACGACTGCAGACTAGATTGCTTTCCACATTATGCGAATAAATGGCTCCCAAATACGACTCACTGCTTTTCCATACTGAAGTCAGGTGGTTGTCGTGAGGAAAGGTTTTAAAGAGGCTTTTTGAATTGCAAGATGAATTGAAAATCTTTTTTACAGATAAAAATAGCTCGTGTTCGGAGTTTTTACAAGATGGAGATACTTTATTACTGTAGGCTTATTTGAGTGATATATTTTCCCATTTGATTGACTTGAATATGAGTTTACAAGGCCGGAACAAAACGTTTTACTAATGACAGACAAAGCCAAGAAGCTTGATATTTGAATTATACGGCTTGAAAAACGCAATTTTAATGCATTCTCTTTAACTTGGGATTATATACCGAATTATTATTGATCGCGTGTTGATTTTCGTGTGATTCCTGTGATTTTCCAAATAGCACGATAATTTGTCGAAAAGATGGGTTCTCAATCCGTTTGAAGAACGTGTAGTGTATTGAGATTCACAACCAACTAACAATATCGGCCGACAACGATACGAACTAGTCTAGTAACAGAAGCTTTGAAAACATTGATCCTTTTCGCTACTTTTTAGTTATGCGAAAAAAACTTTTTGTTTATGGTGGTTTTAAAAACGAAATATAGATATCGTCTATTATCACTGAAAAATAATTTGCTTATGTGTCTTTGCAATGATGATATACGTATAGAAAAACTTTTCAGTAGTAAGATGTTGAAAATCTTCGCATACCTCATGCGGATTTTCATCTGCCCACACATTGTTATTATGGAAATTCCATATTACGTTTCTTGCAAAAGTGGCTTCATAGGTGAAAATAAAGGAATAGAAGGATCCGAAGTATTGCATAATGCAATACGTGTAAGAAAATCAACAGGTAGTAGTGCCTGAACGCGTTGAATGTGGTGTGGATACAACAAATTGTCCTTAAGAATTTTCCAAACTGTCCAGTGACTCACATTCAAAGTATTTGCAATTTTTCGCGTAGAACTACCAGGCTTTTCCGCTATCATGTCCAGCACATTCTGTTCCAATTGTACCGTTCTTACAGCCAGTGATCTTCCTGACCCTTCAGTTCGTTTCAATGTGCCTGTTTCACGAAGACCTCGATGAATGTTTTCGAAGATTTTTCGGTCGGGGACATTACGGGCTGGAAATCGTTAACTTTACAATCGCCTAGCTTGTAATGCATTGTCATCAGCAAGTCCATATATGAAGTGCATGTGAGTCATCTCGGTGTTTGTATACATTATGATAGATGAGTTCACTCACTATTTAAGACACGTCAAACAGCCAAACGTCACTCAATCTATTTAAACAAATGCGACCGACGAAATCCACTTACTAGATAAAACAGCCGTTCCAAGTGATCGAGATCGAAAAAAAAAATTTGTACTTGATAAACTCATTGACGTACACCCTACTTTTATTTACATTAATGATTTCAACAAATATCGAATATGGTTGTCACAAATTTTGTTCGCCCTGTATCTTCGAAACAAAGGGGTTTTTCAAAAATCATCATAGGACAAAATATACTTAGAATAGGACAAGGAATAACCCCTTGCATTTTTGCCGCATGTTTACCTAACACCCTGTATTTACATGGACGACATTGACAGAATATTTAAATTTATTAAAGATAATTTTACTAAATATATAATATTTTTCTGTTTTGTTCAAAAGTAATTTAGAACAGAACGGACTGTTTACTAAAAAGGTAAAAAAGTAAAGTGTTAGGGTTAGAGGTGCATCAGTAACTGGCTATTTAGCAACTGGACCTACAGCTTAACGTGGGTTCCGAACCACGGTCATCAGCCTCCGACAAACTCAGGCCAGCACCCCCCCTCTCGAGCCATAAACCCTTAGTTATGTGCCTACCCATAAGTCCAGAAAACCTACCGACTGGCGAGTTCTCAGAAGGCATCCGGCCTTACCCAGCCTTTAACTGGCGTGATTGAGGGGTAATTCATTGTCGGATTTTACACTCTTGCCTAGAAATAATCACAAACATTTAGGAAGTAAACAGGCAGAAGAAAGAAAAACAACCATCCGAGCGCTGGAATCGGACCAAGTACCGCTCCGATGCGGTTTCGGCACAGCAGCGGCAGGCCGCTGGTCTTACCGTCCGCACCAATGCGACCGGCCACTGTTTACTGATTTAAAAATTATGATGATGGTGATGATCTGGTGACGTCAAAATTATGATCTGGAAATGAAAGAAGAATGAACATACAAGCTGAATTCTGAATTATTTTTGAAGCATTCAATGTATATATTTTGCTTTTAATTCTGAAATTATTATTATCTGATTTAATTATTTCGATATAAAGATGTTTTGACAGTTTTCTCCTAAATAAAATATTCCGAGTTGATATTGTTGCATTTTTAATAACTCATGAAAGCAGTTTAATCGGTGGACATAAATTCAAGAATTACAATAAATTACTTTTTAGAAGTTGTGTAAATCAATGGTGATATATTTTAGGATGAATATAACTCAAATGTTTTTCTAGTTATAGCCTGTAATGCCTATCTATGAATTTTATCCAAGAACAGCTAAATCTAAAAACGTGTACACCAATCTTATTAGTTTCCCATGTGTTTAAGTCTCTAAAAAATTTAAACGGTATTGTGATAAGATTTGTGAAAAATATGAGAATTTTGGATAAACATAATCTTATTTTCTCCTGTTAATAATTAAAATATTTCATGAAATCATTAGTTCTAATTCAAAAACATAATATGGGCAACTTTTAGGTTATGTTTTAAGAATCTACAATACATATTGTAGGGCCTGCCATATGGCTGCACGTGACAACAAAGACTATTTTTTCGTTTCCGCAACATGTAGGTCAGAAGTCCGATGTTCAGGGTGGGGCAGTAGTCCACAAGCGGACTTTTGCCCCATCAGGACCATTTGTACTTGTAAGGTTTATTTGTTTCAGGTCATATAAAAGAAAAACAAATAGGAAAACGGACGGAAGAAATGTTACAAATAGCTGTTACAATAGAAATGTTACAAAGAATAAATGAAAGCATTTCCAAAAGACCCGTCGCAAAAGAGCTTGGAATAGATAAATATATTCTATGAAAGAAATTTTAAATCGGGGCATGGTGTTGATAACTTGGGAAGATATAGAAGTGTTTTCTTAGAAGAAATGAGACGTGCAACATTGAAAATGTTCAATAGAAATGAACTTGTAAAACACTTCCAAAATCTGGATAACCAATTTTATGGTATCACGTTTAATAGTTTAAGAAAAATCGCGTATGAGTATGCAGTTTTAAACAACATAAAAAACTCTTTTAATCCAAACTTAAAACTAGCTGATATAGATTGGGCAAATAGTTTTATTAAAAAGTACAACCTGTCATTGCGGGCTCCTAACGCCACTAATTTAGCAAGAACGATGGGGTTTAACGAAGTTTAAGTTAATTATTTTTTTGAAAATCTATCAGAATTGTTCAAAAAATATAATTTTCCACCAAGTGCTATCTACAATAAGAATGAGAGTGGTATTTCAACCGTCTTTGAAACAAATTATCAAAAATTTTTACAACGAAAGCCAAGAAATTTGTGGGAAAAATATCTTCAGCTGAGCGTGGGGAATTAGTCACTATTTTTTGCGGTATGAGTGCGGCGGGTAACTTTGTTCATCCCGCGATAATATTTCCTCGAAAGAGAATCAAAAACGAGCTGATGCATGGGGCTCCATGAGAATATATAGCAATGTCTTCAGACTCTGGATACATAAATAGCAACTTATTTATAGGGTGGCTTAAACATTTTCGCTCCAAGGTTAGACCAGATAAAGAACATCCTGTTCTTATACCCAACAACCATTCTTCTCACCAGAGTTTAGAAGCTTCAAATTATTGCAGGGGCAATTTTATTTATCTACTGACGATACCACCCTAGCAGTTATAGCATCTAGCCTTTAGATCGCTTTTATTTTAAAGCATTAAAAACATTTTAATGTAGACGAATGCGATAAATGGTTGACAACAAATGCCGCAGCAAATGCCAAAAAACTGACTTTCAGGTGGCCAAATTATTAGGTAAGGCTTATAGATGTTGCTCAACTATGGACAGCGGGGTAAAAAGGTTTGAAGATTGCGGAATATATCCAATATATATATATATATATATATATATATATATATATATATATATATATATATATATATATATATATATACATGTGTTCTCAAAAGAGGAATTTCTCCCGTCAAAAGTCATAGATATGAATGCAAATGAAGTCAATCTCTAATTAAATAGCACCGATTCTGTTCACCTAGCGACAATATCAGAAGAAACGGCTTTAACACGAAACATCGAGATGAAGCAAACATCTTTAACACCCGATAAGTTGAAGCATTAGGTCATCAACATGCAGAAAAAAACATTAGTGTCACCTAAGGATATAACTCCACTTCCCAAACGTAAATTTGAACAAAAAAGAAGCAGAGAAGGAAAGAAATCGCTAATACTTTCTAGCACTCCTATTGAATTAAAATGGAAGGTCTAGTAAAGAAAAGTTGAGAAAATTAACGCGTGCCAAAATAAAAAGAAAAATTACAGATGATGCTACGAGTAAATCAATAAAGAAGGTTAAGGTAAAGGATAAACTATTTGATGATGTATGTCCAGGATGCCATGAAACCTATGAAGACCCTTCCATTGAAGAA
The DNA here is from genome assembly GCA_031761425.1 of Cosmopolites sordidus. Taxonomy (NCBI): domain Eukaryota; kingdom Metazoa; phylum Arthropoda; class Insecta; order Coleoptera; family Curculionidae; genus Cosmopolites; species Cosmopolites sordidus. The sequence goes on along the minus strand of JARFXV010000635.1, from coordinate 381,595 downwards.
TGGATTCAGTGTAAGGTCTGCAAAAACAGGTAGCATGAAGAGTGTACGTCGTATGAGAAAATTGGGGATTTTCAATGCGATTTATATATTTAAAGAGAATAAATATCAAACATTTATTTATATATGTACGGATATTTGAGCCCCACATGTAGGGCAAAAGCCATGTTTTGTGTCATATTTTTATTTATTAATAGATAAGTTTGTCACAAAAATGTTTTGTTTTGCGTAGTACTTGGATGTGATGCTTGAGTTCTTTATATATTAATTTTTTTTTTTCGGGTTTATGGTTTTTATAATCATTTAACCCTTAAGTTCGTCATTTTGCCCCACTCTACTCTACAGTGTATATTTCTGTATAGCAGTCGATTTTTAGTGAACTTCTAGGTATGCATACTGTTTTAGATAAGTAGTCGATGACTAGCTTTTTCGTAAATAAATATGTATTTAACCACAAAGTGTAAAGGTGCATGAAAAATATCATCTCGAAATTAATAGGTGGTATATAAAGCTAAAGCAGGAATGCCAGATCTGCAGATCTGGCACAGCTGCAAGATAATCTAAATTTATTCTTGCTTTATTTTATCGATAATTATAGCATTTGTTAGCTAAATATAATTGTCTTTAAAAAGTGTTTCTTTCGTGATAAATCGTATTTATTTTTCCTGCAGTGTTAAATATTTGATTTATATTTTTGATGTTTTTTTTTCCAAAAGTTATAATGTGGTAATATAAATTAAGTGATTGATTTGTTCTAATTTAGGGTAAAACTGAACTTACCTACATTGAATAAAATTGAATAGATACAGCATACAGTTTTAGGGGTCACATTATATGGGTCACATTCATAGTAATATTTTGACATAATTTAAGCAATTGCACGATTCCTGTCTCGAAAAACTGTGGGTCGTTTTTTCAGCAGAAACTTTTCCAAGAGCAATTTGATACTGTCACTGAAAGAGAAGTTTTTCCTTCTACAAAAAGTTTTGTAATGAACGACATAAATGACAGTCTAATAGTAAAAAGTCGGAAATAAAAAAATTATTAGTAAGAATGTCGCGAAATGAAGCGCACTTCTGGCTAATGGATTTGTAAACAAACTTAACTGCATGATTTGGGTCGATAAAAGTCCTTAAGTGATACGAACAAAAAATATATCTTATGAAGCTCTAGCAACACAACTAAAATGTGTTGACAATAAAAAAATATCTTCAAATGTATTAAAGTGGACACCACGTGAAGAATAAAGCTTACACAGGGTGTTTTGAATCGGCATGTTTAAATTTTGGAGGCATAAGATAGACTTGATTCTAAGACCAAGAATCAAAGAGACCGGTAAGCTACTCTTTATTCGTTCCGAAGTTACAGCCCAATAAAGTTATATATAATTAATAACCATATTTAAATTTGTAAACTAAAGAAAAAATAATCATTTTTCACGATTGTTGCGATTGTTTGCGCTCTTGTATTTAGCTGGGGTAATAAAAAGCAATCTCTTGAACACTGAATATATTTGGAGTGTAGATGGCACTAGTATCGAGATATATCGGCTTAGTATGCCTCTACACAGATTTCGATTCTTACTCGCGAAGTTAGAAAGTCTGCAGATAGATTGGCAGCGATTTAGGATATTTTTGAGATCTTTGTAGAAAAATGTAAAGCTGCATTTACACTGTTTCATTACGCAACAGTAAAGAAAAAATTAGAAGCATTTAGGGATAGATGTATTTTCTCTCAATACATTCCCAGTAAGCTGAATAAATACGGAATAAAAATGTATGCTCTTTATGACCCCAAAGTTTTTTATACTTGTAACTTGGTAGTATATGTTGGTAAACAGCCTGCGGGTTCTTGAAAGGTAAAAAAATTCCCAGATGCTGCTGTGGGAAGGATATGTAAACCTATAAGAGGAAGTGGAAGGTATGTAACTACTGATAATTGGTTTACCATTTTGGTTTACCACCAATTGGTTTAAGTTGATAGAAAACCTAAAGAAGAATTTCAGGCAGATTCTCGTAGGAACGGTTAAAAAAATAAAACAGCGTTTCCTGTTGAATTTTCCCGCCTAGCAAATCGCCCTGAAAAGTCATCAATGTTAGCCTTTTACTTTACCTTTTAATTGCACGCTCTAATCTTCCATAAAAAGGTTTTTGGAAACATGTTTTGCTTATATCAAGTTTACAACATGATGACACTATTAATAGTTAAATAAATAAGCCAAACATGATGGGTACTAACAATCAAACTAAAGGAGGAGTAGATACGGTGGACAAATAAAAAAATGTTATTTCCATTTAATATTTTTCTCCACGAGCCCACTTCACCATTTTTTGAACGTACCTGGCACTTACCCGAAGTTAGACGGGCCATGAACGGTCTCGTAGAGTTTGTCTGTTGCAGCTGTTTACCGCAATATGGCAGAGCTGCATTTGTTTAGTCGTTCCTTCGTCTGCTTTCTAGGCGTTCAGCTTGAGCCCAGCTGATAACGGCTTAAGGCCAGAAACCGGTCTTGGTAGACACTTGCTGGCGCTTTAGATGGCGGATGAAGGACTGACAAAGTACCAACCATATATTGTGACATCATTGGAAGAGTACAGCAATTGAAATGGTAATTGGCAGGCCATATAGCGAGGCGATGGGACGACAGATGGGCCAAGGCAATCCTAGATACCGCTTGATCGCAAACGTCCCCGAAGGAAACCGAAAGCACGATAGCTTGATGCCGTCGTTAAGAATATTGGACCCAAGTGGCAAAGGAAAGCTCATGACCGTGAAAGTTGGAAACAAGCTGAAGAGGCCTTCATCCTGCAGTCGATCGACACGGGCTGATGATGAAAAAAAAATGATTGACGCACAACCAGGCCATAGAAAGGCACAACGAATTCACCATGCCACTGTGCTTGGCTTTTATCTACTACGAAAAAGCATTTGACACCATCTCAGAGCATGCGATAATGGACGCACAGCTTAGCCAAGGGGTAGATAAAGCATATGTAAACCTATTAGGATCGACATATGATGGAGCTACAGCCACAATTCATCTTGATGATCTTGAAGTAGGAAATAATGTAGAACGAGGTGTACGGCAGCCTATACTTTTCTCGGCTGGCCTTGAAGAAGTATTCCGTAAATTGGATTGGGAACAGGATGGTGTAAAGATCAATGGTGCAAACTTAAAACATCTTAGATTTGCAAATGATATCGTTCTCCTTTCACAAGACCCAGAGAAGCTGCAAAAATGCATTCAAGAACTGCAAAGGGCTGGCAAATCATTTGGCTTGAAAATAAACCTGAAAAAGAGTCAGGTTTGGTTATGTTCAATAACTTTACTCAGGAGAGAAGAATTTCAGTTTTAGGAAGGGATTTGGAGATTGTGGGCAGCCTTAATCCACAATCAATCAATTCAATAACTTCGGGTAGCACAGAGGGGAATGGAAAGATGTATGCTTGGCATTACAAGACGAGACAGAAAGTCCTGCGCATGGACTAGGAACAAACGAAAGTCTGTGATATCATTGGAAAAGTAAAGCAATTGAAATGGAGATGGGCAGGCCATATAGCAAGGCGATGGAACGACAGATGGACCAAGGCAATCCTGGAGTCGATACCGCTGATCGTAAACATCCGCGAAGAAAAGTATATTGGACCCGAGTGGCAGAGGAAAGCCTAGGACCGTGAAAGTTCGAACATATATATATATATATATATATATATATATATATATATATATATATATATATATATATATATATATGTTATATAATAATAATTATAAAAGAGTTAATACAATTGGAAATTAAAATGTGGATGTTTTAATACAAGTAATATCGGACATAAAAGTGCTGCCGTATCTCTGTCAGTATTTTGATATTACTCGGTTTCTGTTTTGATCCCGTCATTCGGTTAACGCATCTGGATTCTCCGGAATACGTGAGCATCATTTATTATGTCACTATCGAAACGACAGTGATATATAGCCGACAAACAAAATCGACCATTCCGTACAGAGATTGTCTGTACAAATCGAAGAGCTTATTTGTTCTATTCAAGTATCTGGAACATATTTAGCCTATTGAGATTATTTTTTTACGTATGGCTAAAAATTGAGCCAAAAATTTTTTTTTCTATGGGATTTATGTTCAAAATTTCCAATTGCCGGACAAAATTTAAATATTTCGATATCGATTTGAACGATATTTTCCTTTTAAAACTTATAACATAATATATACTTAAGCTAGATCTCCTGAAATATTTAATTATTATAAAATTATTATTATAAATTATATTAACGCGTCACTTATACAAAAGATTGCTGCACTTATCATCAGGTTCTTCTCATATGTTTTTCTCGTCAAACTCATGCAGTGAAGGCATATAACCTTCAAATCCTCCAACTATTAAGATTCACTCCAAATGTAATCAAATAATTAAAACCCTTCAGACATTTTATCATCGAAATTTACGGTATTGGAGGGGGCCTAAATAAGTCGTCGCTAAACCGGCAAAGAAGAATATAGAAAAAGTCGAACTGCAAGGATCCTGAGAGTTTTCGAAACAGCTCATTAGCTTATTTCAGAAGACCAGAAACAATGTTTGCGATAATTGGCCAGAAAAATGGGTGAGAGCGAGTCAACAATAAGCAGGGTTGCAGAAAAGGATCTACACAATAGGTAAAGAAAAGTTTCCGCAAAATTCAACCGCAATAGTTATCGCTGACTTACCTATGACACCGAGGTTGCCCCAGTGTTAAAAGGACGACATTTTTCACAAAAAGCCACCACTTTGGTATTGTTTGAAGTGAGGAAGTCGTCATGCTGTCTTATTTTCATTAATAGGGGAAATCGTATGGTATTCTGATAAATGGTATGAATGTTATTGTGTTGGACTATTATAAACGATGATTCTTTTTAGTATGTCCGAATGTGACACACGTTTATGTGAAATTATTTAACATCAATGTGAAAAGTTTTACATCAGAGCAACGTTTGCAACTTCTTGAATTAGAACTTCGTGTTGTATTCGCGGAATTATCCATAAATTCTGTTCTCTTCACTGTTCTGTTCACTTCACTCTGTTCGATATTAAAACAAAAACAGGACAAAAATTGTGCGCTTCGAAGAAAATATAGCCGCTGTTGCTGGAAGTGTAGCTGAAGATCCAAATTGATCAAATCGTCGCCGATCGCAGGAAGTTGGATGTTGGTATATTATTTATTTTTGAATATGAATAGTATTGATCTCGAGCGGATGGGGTTTCAAAAGAACGGCTCCACATATCATACGGCTAGAGAAACAATCGATCTATTGAGAGAACAATTCGGTGAGAAAATTATTTCGGGGAACCGATCTGTTAATTCGCCATAAAGGTCATTTGGTTTAACGCCTTTAGATTATTTTCTTTGGGGTTATATTAAATCTTTGGTCTATGCTGATTAACCAGCAACTATTAATATTTTGGAAGCCAACAAAACTTGGGCAATTGCTTGAAAAAGTGATCGCAAATTGGAATATCAGAATCGGCTTAGGAACTACCCGCTGCGGAAGTTTGCCCGGACCAATAATGCCATTGAATATTATATCACATAAAATAAATAATTTCTAAATAAGCATCTAATTGAGTTGTAATTTTATTTGAATCTGAAGTTCTTATGCACTAAAAAAATTATCCTATATAAATATATATATATATATATATATATATATATATATATATATATATATATATATATATATATATATATATATATATATATATATATATATATATACATATATATATATATATATATATATATATATATATATATATATATATATATATATATATATATATATATATACATATATATATATACATATATATATATATATATATATATATATATATATATATATATATATATATATATATATATATATATATATATATACATATATATATAAATATATATATATATATATATATATATATATATATATATATATATATATATATATATATATATATATATATATATATATATATATCATCATCATCATCATCATCATCAGCCCGTATCGATCCACTGCAGGATGAAGGCCTCTTCAGCATGCTTCCAACCTTCACGGTCCTGGGCTTTCCTCTGCCACTCGGGTCCAATATACTTAACGATGTCATCAGTCCATCGTGCTTTCGGTCTTCTTCGCGGACGTTTGCGATCAAGCGGTATCCACTCCAGGATTGCCTTGGTCCATCTGTCGTCCCATCGCCTCGCTATATGGCCTGCCCATCTCCATTTCAACTGTTTTACTCTTCCAATGATGTCACAGACTTTTGTTTGTTCCCTGATCCATGCGCAGGACTTTCTGTCTCGTCTTGTAATGCCAAGCATACATCTTTCCATTCCCCTCTGTGCCACCCGAAGTTTTTGAATTGATTGCGATGTGAGTGTCCAGGTTTCACTTCCGTATGTCATAACGGGTAGAACGCACTGATCGAATACTTTTCTTTTCAGGCAAAGTGGGAGTCTGCTCTTAAACACTATGTTGAAACATAAAAACACAAATGCCTGCCAGCCACATTTAACACGCCGTTCCACCTCCCGGGCGGTATTCCCCTCCATGGAAATCCTCTGCCCAAGATATACAAAGCTGTCCACAATCTCTAAATCCCTTCCTAAAACTGAAATTCTTCTGTCCTGAGCGAAGTTATTGAACATAACCTGACTCTTTTTCAGGTTTATTTTCAAGCCAATATATATATATATATATATATATATATATATATATATATATATATATATATATATATATATATATATTTATATATATAATATATTTATTATATTATTATATATATTTATATATAATATATATATATATATATATATATATATATATATATATATATATATATATATATATATATATATATATATATATACTAAATATCCATAAATTATTAAACAAATATTAAAATCTCATCATATTATATTTGAAGCCGTATATCTCCACGTCCACTGTTGTTTTTAATTCTTAATGAGTCCCTGAAAAAAATAACATTACGGTTTGTCAACCCACATTTATCGTTAAATGAAAAAAAAATTGTAAGCTGGAGAGGGTGTGTAGTCCCTTAATACGCAAACAGAAAAATACTATATCGGACGTTTTACATTTAATCATAGTTTTGTTCACAATCGATATAAAATTATCATTAATAAGAGCTAATTGTTTTGAAGAACCTGCTATATGAAAGTACAGGTAACCTAGAGATTAATTATTCCATGTTTTTACACTTGTACTTTGTATAATATATATTTATTGTATAATATATATTTTAGACATTAATCAGTTCAAACGTTAGGAGGTGATATGCAAAATACTGGAAAAACCAAATGTACCACATGGCTTAATACAAACTACAGATCGATTAAATTATGAATGAACTGAAGTGTAGGAACTGTAATTGAAATAGTGCAAAAACGATGGCAGTAGGGAGAAAACAAAGATTGTCGTTCTTTGTTTATTCCATTTAGAAATTTCTTGTTTCATATGACTACATTTCTCGACCACCATTTTCTCTAGCGATTTTGGATGAGAGTTTATGAGGACTATGTTGTCTTCTAGGTTGATTACATATTTGCTATTAACATTGATACAAGTTCATCTCAACGCAACTTTCTTAATGTATTTTAAAATGTAAACGTAATAATACGTTTAATTGGAGATATATAATGCCCTGTTCCCTGTCTTAATGTAGTAATTAGTCATTTTCTTGAAAATATTTATTCCTCAGTAACTCCTCGTTATCATGGGTGGTAATGTGGAGTTAGTTATGTGTGATGTTATCTTCTCTGTGCCAAATGCTCTTTTAAAGCATATAAATACCAGATAAAGAGGTACATTATATATTTTATATTTTTCTATTAAAGTTTTTCAAGAATTTAGTTGGCCGATTTTAGTGGAATCTGTACCCCATGCCCCTGAGACCTACTTGCTCAACTAATTTATATAACTCAAACATTTTTGTAGATTTACTTGAAATTATTTTTGTCAATAATTTATGCATGCATGATAGTTCTTTATATCTGCTTTGTCTTATTTCTTATAGGTTAATATAAATTGTACTTTTTTCAAACACGTGGCTACTTGGGTATACCTTGGGCATACCTTTTCTAGTTCATTGTTAAAAAAAATTGTCATTTCAATTATACACTGGTTCTCTTGGTTGCGCAAAATTGATGGATAATTGTTTTTCTCAGTTGTTTCCAAAAACAATTTTTTTTTCCACGTCTAAATGATCAAGACGGCCCGATTGCAGAAAGGTTTGCAATTAACTAATAGGTGCACCCATAAATATTGTCCTTTTATTAATTTTAAAAACATTGCCATCGACTTACAAAAAAGTCCTCCTGCGATAACTTATCAAACCTACACTCGGAGAATATTGTATTTCAAAATGATTTTACAAAGAGGGAATAGAAAGTTTGCCGGAGAGATACATGAAGAAAATCAATAATATTGGAGATTATGAACAGTATTAACTCTTAAATAAAAAAACACTCAGTAAAAAATAACCGAACTTTTTAAATAAAAAAATAATTTAATATTTTGTCACAATTTATTCTAAATAAAAAAAGATTAATATCTAAATTTCCACTATATTTAAAACTTAAATATTAAAAATAATAATTTTTTTTAATATGTATTTAAAAAAGACACTGTGTGCCGAAACAATTGTCATACGTACAAGTTTAACCAATGCCAGTCGTTTTTTCGAATCGACACAATGATCCTCGCCACGGCTTCTTGGACTTGTGTAACACGTCAAACACATACCAAAAATTTACGAACAGTGACGGTCATCATTTAAGGCGTGAGGAACAACATGTGTACCAACTTTCGACTTGTTTAAATCCTTTGTTAAAATTTTTTGAATTATATCTGTGGTCGTTTTTAATTCCGCCGCTATTCTTCTCACAGTCGATTTCGCATCATAGACGATTATTTGACGCACTTTTTACACCAACTCATCCAAGGTTTTGTTTTCTTGGCCGGCCTGGTTTTAGGAGGCCTTTCAAAGCATCATAACCGCCGCCGAATCGCATATACCACTCGAACACACGGGTAAAGGATATGCAATCATAACAACCATTTTTTGTATCAATTCAAATGTCTTTGTAAAAGTTTTAGAAAGCTTGGCAAAAATAATAATATTAGCTCTTTGTTTCATCGTGTTTAGTGATGAAGTGACAAAAGGTACTGCCACTTTAGGCACTATAACTTGACAATCCGTTGACCGATTCTAATGATCTCGGTGTTTTTTTATAGGGGAGATATTCAGCATTCAGATTAGATATTGCTTTAATAGATGGCATTAACAGTTTTCTTTGAATTTAAGAAGTTCCGTTATTTTTCCGACATACTATCATCAACCTGTATCCATCTACTGTATGATGTAGGCTTCTTCAGAATGTTTCCAACTTGCGCTGCCCTAAACTCTCCTGTGACATTCGCGTTCGATATATTTGATTATTATCGGTCCATCGTCCTTTTAGTCCTCTTCGTGGACGTATATAATCAAGCGATATCCACACTAGAATTGCCCTGGTCCACTGGTCGTTGTCATTGAATTGCCCTCGTCCACATTACCTCGCTGATGGCCTGGCCTGCCCACATCCATTTAAATCCCTTTACCCCTCCAGTGATGTCACACACTTTCTTTTATTCTCTGATCCATGTAAATTTTTTTCTGGTATGTTTTCTAATGCCAGGCAAATATATTTCCATTCCCCTCTGTACTACCTGACCTTTTTGATCAAAATATGATGTGAATATCTACTTTCGCATCTTATAACGGACAGGACTTACTGATGAAAGACTTTTCTCTTTAGACAAATTAGGAGTTTGTTCTTAAGCACCATGCTAAGCTTACTAAATGCCTGTCAGCCACACTTCTCCATGCCTTTGTAGCTCTTGTATGTGTCTTTGCAGCTCCTCTGGAACTTGTGAAATGAGTGCGCTATCAATGAGTACGCTATCAATGCGAATCTTCGATGGCCTAAGTATGAACCTTTGACCCTGATTCTATCCTGTTTTCAATCCAGATTACTGAATACTTCTTTAATCAGGCTGTAATTAGACAGATGGAAAAAAACAAACGGCATTGCTTCACCCTGCTATACACCCCATTCTATAATAACTTTATGGTCATTAAGATGAACTGTCGTTGTAGATTCATCAAATATCGATCCCAGTCTAGTATACCTGCTACCTCTCTTGGTTATGCGTCATTTGGTTTTCATCATATTCTCTAGAATCTTGGTACAAATGTTGTACATTACTGATAGGAGGCTAATTGGGCGGTAGTTTTTTAAATCTTCCTGTGTTCCTTTTCTATATAAAACAATCACTTCAACATTTTTTCCTAGGTTATTTGAAACATTTTAAATAAAAATTTGAAAGTAATATTTGGTAAATTTTAATCACTAGCTTTTAGTATTTAAACAGTTATACTGTCGTTTCCTGGAGCCTTCTCGTTTTTTTATCGTTTCTATAACCTTTGTCACTTTATCTCACTAGGATATCTGTCATTTGTATTTCCATGTATATTGATGTCTTGGACTGGTTCTGATCTTTATTTAACTTCGAATAAAATATTTTTAACAACTCCAGCATTTCTGTACACTGTGCCATCCTCACGCATTAATACAAAAGTTTGCATTCTTTTATTTCTCAGCTTATTTAGTTTCATTTATTCCCCTGTTTTTTTCCAGTGTTTTTGAATTAGTTACATGTTGAACCGGAGCATCTTCTTTCGCCTCGTACTTTTTTTAATGTATGTATTTTATCTCCTTGCCTGTAATTCCGGTTTTTCTTGTTCAGAAAGGACCCATGTTTCGTATCTATATCTAGGAATTGGTTTATATACGGCTTAAGATACATTATTTTTTTAAGATGTTAATTATTAATTATTAATTAAGATGCTCTTGTTTTTAAGATTTAAGTTAGAAATGAAAAAATAAATCAAACATGGTAAAAAATTAACTTCATTTTATATAAACAAAACAAATAAATTAATAAATATATCCGCAATTATTTATTTGCCTGTCAGTTATTTTATTGCATCCGTTTAAAATATAAAAATATAACTATGAAAATATAAAATAATTCAGTTTTTAAACTCCCTGGAGTTTTCGTGGGTACCGTCATGGCTACGATTCTCACTGGTGCAGCAAAAGGAGATGAAGTCTTGATTCCCAGCATTCCAATAATTCCAAATAATCCACCATTTTAGTTCAAAACGTTCAGTTTCCTCTGAAGTTAGTATTTTCAATGACAATTAGGAAATCACAAGATTTCTCAGTCACATGAAAAGAGTGATTAGTGTATTGTGGAGCACGTCGCTGGACATTTATCTATCAAACAGAGTAGGATAAAGATAAGTTTTGTTTAGATAATATAAAAATATTGTTACTTAGATAGATTTAATTTGCTCACAATTTGTAATATCTATACGATAGAATTAGAGAATAAAAAAATTTAAGAACTACGAGGAAAATTAAGATTATAAATCTTAAAACTAATTAAATATAAGTAATATAATTATAATTAATATAAATCTTAAAACTGAAAAATTTCTTAAAGACTTGACAAAATGACAACATATATAACGAATAAATATTGCACATATGTACACATATAGTATACACATAAGGATTTGTTCTCTGTTTCCGTCAACTTTCATTAAACAACTGGACCGAAAAACATGAGGGTTTTTTGATCCAAATATGCCGCTTAATGAAAAAAAAGTGCCAAACCCAGGAGGGTGAGGGTAAATATTCCCATGATACTGACACACAAAAAAAATATCAAAGCAAAATGGAAACAGTCGTAACGACATACAGGCGTTTTTGGTTCTTTTTAGATCCTAAAATATGTTCTTTTAGGATCCTATAACATTAATTCTATAAGAAGGAACTGACTTTGTTTTGTTGACTGAGGACTAAGAAAGTAAGTTAAGACATACTTGGAAATTATAATTTTATACATATTTTTTTACTTAAAACAAGTTCTAATTAATTGCCTTATCTACCAACCTCTTTTAAATTGTATTACCTCGGAAACCGCCGGGAAATCGCCCGGTATATATTTATATAATTAATATCTGTATCTGTATATGTCTAATGTATTAATTCAAACATTCAACGAATTTTCGTCATTAGATTTTGTTTTTTGTCTTCCTAATTTTGGGCGACTTTTAGTATCATTGCAAGTATCATTGAATTTTGTCACCGTTTTTGCAACAACAATTCGGATGTACTTCATTAAATACTCGTCATACTTCCGCACAGGTGCGTGTTGTGTTTTGTATCTTGGGGCATTAATATCGAATGAAGGCGGTAACACTTATGAGATCAGAACAAGATGCGAAATGGTAAGTAATACAATGCAAAATTTTCAAAAAATCTAGAAGGATAGGGACATAACATAGAACACGAAACAGATTAAACTTGAAGAGATTTACCACTAAACACCAAAAAACTTTTTTGAACTGCTCGACGCACGTTTCGCTAACCATGTTAGCATCATCAGGAGATGATTTAATCTAATTCTAAAACTAAACTATATATTATATACATACTTCTTATATACTATACTTTTATTTATATGAAAACCATACCTAATTAACTAACTATATTAAGTATTATTATAATACTAACTGTATTAAGCCTTACACTAATAATTGAAAAAGTTGACTGAAAGGAATCGGTCCTTTATCTCGGTTCATGATTTTCCTACATTTTTCTATTTGATTGCTTTCATATGCATCCAAAGCCCTATTATTATTAACACTTTTAATTAGGCTTAAATTACTAATATCTATACTGTGGTCATGTTCGATTACATGTTGGGCAACACAAGATTTTTCATTTCTCCCATATCTAATGTGGGCAATATGTTCTTTATATCTTGTCAATATGGATCTTTTTGTTTGCCCAATATACCTCCCATCACAGTCTTGACAACTAATTTCGTAAATCCTCGACTTTTCATGCTGCTCTACTTTATCCTTTAGATTACCCAGAACTTCTCTAAATTTATTATATGGTTTGTACACAACCTTGATGTCCAGTTTTTTCAAAATTTTGTCTCGTGCTCTTGTCAACTGGGCATCAAATGGTAATATTGCTAAATCCCATTGAAACATTGACTATAGACATGGACCATGGGGAGCCAGATAAACAAACGCGTCAGTTATTCAAGAAATGAATAAACCCACCAGGGTATCCCAAATTATTTATGAACGAATACGATTCTCCGACCACATTGAACGCAGGGGTGGTAGTAATCTAGAAAGACTGGTGCTGAAGGGACGGATCGACGGTTCTAGATCACGCTGCACACCTCCAAAAAGATAAACAGTCCAAATTAAAGAGCTAACTGGTTCGTGTCTCCAATATGCAACAAAGGAAGCCAGAAATAGAGAAAACCGGCGAGTAGTAACCCGAATAAGCAGCAAACGGAATGAGTTTACATTTTTCACGAGTCTTCTGTAAAAAAGAATATGAAGAAGGTGAACAGAAGAAGATTGGTTCATTTCGGTTATCAACCATGTGTGAAATATTATTATAGTAAACTTCCGAACATTTTGATGGAGATAAATCTAAATTTAATTTCCAATAAATATGTTTCTTTTCATTTTAGTTAAATTGCCAAGTGTTTAGAAGATACTAGTTTCTAAGATGTTCTGTGGTTCTTCATTCAATTTAATTTTTCAAACAGAGCGCAAATTAAAGAGATGAACTATCACATATATTTTAGTTTAACTTCAAGAGCTTAATTCTTTCTCATTTCATTCGAAATATAATGTTTCAATTCTTATTTCATATAAATATAAAAAATCTAAATAAAGTCTTAAGTACCACCTTATGTAACAAAATGAAAATAATACTCCTTGCATGCAAAATGGATGTTCAATTTTCCGTTAGACAACAAGAAACATTTTTTTTACGTACCCCTCGAAAACTATTCGTAGTTTATTTGAATATTTTTAATATTCTCTACGAGCCCATTCTACAATTTCACGTAAATATAGGTCACGAACGGTGTCAGACAGTAGTACTGTTACGTACCACCAGATGGCGTGTGCTGCATTTCAGTGCTGCTTACAATTGATTTGGCCGTTATATATGGTCAGGACCATGGTTAATCCCTTAGCTGAATTTGGTATTCTCAAAATACCGTATCATTTAATATACAGTAGGAGAAATCTTGCTCCAAAGATCAAGGTTCTGATTTATCAAACCATGGTAAGATTTGTATATCTATATGGTCTCTCGGTTTATTACCGCTTCCTCTCGCTTACTGCTGCGACCAAACTCCAAGTATTCCTGAACAAAATCCTGCGTTTGGCAATAAACGCTCCTTGGTTGGTTCGGAATCACCAAATTCTTCCCCAACGTTTCCCCTTCCATTAACGCCGAAATTTTTAGGTAACTTCTAGAGCCAACGAAAGACCTTCAAACCGTAGAAAATCCAGCCCCGTTTCGGGGTACAATCTCAGTTAAAATAAGTAGGAGCCCGAGCACTAACAAGGTAGCTTAAATCAGATTAAAGCCTACATCAGTCAATCCTTCAGTTGCTTTCGAATGTTCAATTCGAATCAGACCGATGACGGTTTAAGGCCAGAAACTGGTCGGGAGATCAGTTGATTAAGGTTTGGGCAATATTTACGTGGAGCACGGGAAACAATTTCGGATTTTTTAAAATATTTTTTATTATTCTCTACTGGCCTACCGTTCAATTTTACAAATATAAAGATTCCTTTTATAATAGATTGTCTACTACTTTTGCGTGCTGGCTGTTTAATGACATATTTTTTGTGTTGAAGTCCTTCAATTATTTGTGTTCAATAGAGTCGCTTGCAAAACCAAAGTTTTTTTGAAGTGGGAAAACATATCAGAGTGTATTTTTAGGGGGTGACGGAGTTACGCGCGCTGCTATAACACATATTTTATTATTTGCTTTTTAAAATTATGACACCTTATCTATTTGTTAAGACTTATTTTTTTATAAGTTACGTCAAAGAAGTATAACTTCTTGCGTACATAAGTACACATGTTCATTTTTTGTAACCAAACTACAACTTGAACGATGTATATTCATAAAACGTAGCTAATTCTTAGTCGAAATTTTAGACCCCTTGTACTCAAATCAAAGAATTGGATATTTTTTATACAAAAAACTTATTGGAGTACAATATTTCGCCTATGATAATCACAATCTAAAAAAGCTAATTAGCACTTGTTTATATACCATTCAGTTATACCTATTGTTTCATTATAATTTATTCGCATTCATATTCACAACGTTTAGCTGTCTTTATCATTCCATTTTCGGAAACTTTCTGATCTATTAACACAAAAAAACCTTTCTATCTATAATTGATTAATTTGTTCGTTATTTTGTGATAGTTTATTTTTCAAATTAAATAAAACAAATTTTTACTTTGTTATTTATCACTTATTTTATTTTTTAACTTTGACTATAGTTTCGTTAAAAATGGTAATGTAATATTGTTTAGGAAACTATAGTCACAAAGTTAAAAAATAAAATAAGTGATAAATAACAAAGTAAAAATTTGTTTTATTTAATTTACTTTCTAATCATGATTTTATAATGTCATTTAATATAACGGTTTTTCAATGTTTCCTTTCCAATGTAAAAATTGAATGACGGCTCGATATCCGATTTTTTCCATCGTTACAGAAACACTAACATCGACTGACATAAATGACTCCTAAACAACAACCAAAATATTTCTAACGATTAAGGCCATCTTTATGTTGGGACTGGAAACTTTTTTGACTACCCTCGTATTATCGCAAGTGTTGTGCACTATCCGAATAAAAGTAGCTAAATTACGAAAAAAGAATAATTTTCTTATTCGTAATTCATTATTCCTTATTCGTTCTCATTGTCTTATTTGTTATTCGAATCATTAAATAACACAGCTAAGGGACCAAAGTAAGTATACAGCACCGCCCGCGTTCATCATTTTCTAAATGATATGTGCAAACCAATGTTTAAATTATATTCAAACATTTTGATTTGCTCTTTTATATTACTATTCAATTATATGTGTATTACAACTTCAGAAATATGATTAAAGATTAAACTACAGAAAAAAAGCGCTGAGGAAAATATGCGAAGTGAAAGATAAAGAAGCGACTGCAATTCATGTAGCCCAGAAATAGATTAAAAAGTTGAATGAAGTTGAAACTGGGTTTCATCTAATTCAAAGGAATCTAAAACCCTGCACAGAGTTGTTAAAGCATCTACTAACACATTATCTGTGGAACATAACATACCATATTCATCAATAGTACGATATCTTGATATCCTTGGCGAGATTTCTGTCGCATATTGTGAAGAAAATCAGAAAAGGGTTTTATAAGAATTTTAATGTCAACATTGTAGTAAAAATATCTGAAAGTTCAAACTTCTCATATAAAGGCTTTATTTAATGATTTGGTGAATTTCAAACTTTTAGTATTTACAGTATTTAGTTCAGACCTCGTTTCACCCGATCTCTATATTTTCCATTGATTAACACAATTTTTCCATGATGCTTCACTAATCTCTAGATAGTAGTGGAGTGCTTTGAATTACTTTGTTTTAAAAATAGAAGACGATATAGCCACTAGATTGACGAAATTGTAGATAAATATATTTTAGTTGAAAATAAACCTTTGCTAATTTAAATTATTTTATTTATAAAACTTGCATTTGGACTACTATATTTAATTAAAAAAAATTAATAACATAAATCAACATCGAGGTGTCCTAATCTAAGTTCTAATTTTCATTAAGCTTGTAATATATATCATAATAATATTTCATCTCAAATAAACCGTAAAACAAGAAAAAAAAAAGATTTTAGGAAGGTAATTTTTCTCATTATAGTCAAGCAGAACAGAGAACAAAGAACAGAGGGTTCAGAAAGGCGTCCGAAAACAATTAAAATTCTGACATAGCAAAGGTTTATGACACACAATAATTTCAAATCTTAATGAATATTAATAATAATAATGCTGCGATGACACTGAATATCGATAATACCCAGTAAAGTCGTTTAATTTCAATTTAAAAAATATTTTATAGGCTCAAAACCGAGTTTTTTAAATTTTACTTCATATTCAGTAGGTTAAAAAAGTATTCGCACAACTAATATTTCCTACGTAAAATGTAATAAACTCGTGATAATTTTCTGAAAACAATTTTATTGCACATTAAGTCAATACAAATTCAAATAATATAAACAACTCAACGTGTTAATAGATTGTTAAGAAAGTTATAGCTGTTTTTATTTTAATTTTAAATACTGTATTTTCAAATAAATTTGTGTAAAATTACTTTGACTTTACATATCGTTTTAAAATGCGTTTTTACTCCATCTAACTTTGGTATTAGTTTTGTTCTAAAATAAGTAAAATAGTTTTGATCAATTTTTGCAGAGCGTTAAATGCCACATGGACAAAAAGCAAATTCGCGTAACTTTCTTG
This sequence comes from Cosmopolites sordidus, assembly GCA_031761425.1. NCBI lineage: Eukaryota > Metazoa > Arthropoda > Insecta > Coleoptera > Curculionidae > Cosmopolites > Cosmopolites sordidus. The sequence goes on along the minus strand of JARFXV010000635.1, from coordinate 364,053 downwards.
TTCAGGTTCAAACTAGGCCAAAAAACTATCGAAACATCTCGCGCTATGAACGATGCGTTTGGATCAGAAATCACTAATGAAAGTACTGCGCAATGGTGACCATAAAATGTGTTATCAAATTCAAAATAATTCTTAACCAAAGTAACTAACAGTAGCTCAAAAATTTCTTGTTTCATGATTAAATTAACTTTATTTTTAACAAATAAATTGTATATGCTGGGGAATAAATTTTGTATATCGAAAGAAAAATTGATTTTCCTACTGTTATCTTTTATGGTATTACTAGGTCGATGGATAGTTGTAATTACTTTTCTTACCGTTAGTTTAAGCGTAACAGCATCGTGTGATATTAAGGTACAGTCAGCCGCGCATATCAGTTATGTGATAGCGTATTCGGCTTTTGGTTTTAAGGAAGATAGATTGAAGAGGCCTTCATCAGTCCTATAACATATTTTTTTCCTTTATTTGGGTTTATCGCCACTATCTAAAACTCAAAAAATATCAAAAATACCTGTTCTTATTTAAAGAAAGAATCACAGGGTAGTAACAAAAAACCAAACGGAGACAAATTTCTCACTGATTCTTTTTTGTAATAAATTTGCCTAACGAGCAAAATTTTAAAGAGATAAAAATGTTATAAAAAATTTTACAAACTTTTAACGTTAACGTTTCGGAGGGTACTCTCACCGCGTTTTCAAAGCTAAACTAAAAAATAAATTATATTAATTTGTAATATATAAAGTAACAAGTGAAAGTAAATATATTTTTTTTATATATGTCAACGATACTTACATTGACAACAATAGATTTTCATGACAGTGACATACTACCAAAAAATATATATGAGTAATGTTTACTGTGTGATTGTTTATTGTACTGATTGTGTATTCAAATATTTAAATATGTTTAATTGTATTCTTTAGAAACGTTAACGTTAAAAGTTTGTAACATTTTTTATAACATTTTTATATCTTTAAAATTTTGTTCGTTAGTTAGTTCGTTAGGCAAATTTATTACAAAAAAGAATCACTGAGAAATTTGTCTCCGTGTGGTTTTTTCGTTTTTACCCAGGGATTCTTTCTTTAAATAAGAACAGGTATTTTTGATACTTTTTGAGTTTTAGATAGTGGCGAAAAACCCAAATAAAGGAAAAAAAAATATATGAACACGCTACAATCATTCAGACATTACTTAGTCCTATAACATACCGGGACGCTTCTATTCTCCAGCTTTCTATCAACGATAATCATCAGTACAGTAATTAAGATGTTGAATAAAACTGCAGCCTTAATCCTGCCTGACACCAGAGGCCGTTTCAAAAGAATATGTCATTTTACCACTGTGTAATTTTACAAATCTAATAATTTTTAACTCATAAAGGTTTTTAAGAATTAATTTATCAATCACTGTGTTGCGTACTTTTAACCTTATAACAGTACCAAACCCCTGTATGTTCGCTGGCCATAAAGTCATAGTGTCTCTTATAGAACTGTTAAATTTTTGTATATATGGGATCCTCCTTTGAAAAAACCTTTATACGTGGTGTTCCGATTTGAATGAACCAAACTTTACTAGCGTATTCTACGGCTAAAAATGATGGTACTTTATTATATAAATCATAGTGGAATAATGCGTCCTAAGGAAATTACGTGCCCTCAAATGGGGCATCATGAAGACGATTTTTGTCCGAAATATTTCCGAAAACGTGTACAATAAAATTTTAAAATTTGGCAGGCATTGTAAACTTTGGGTTTAGTTTTTCTCAACAAGATGCAGTGTTTTCGAATAAATGGCTTTTAAACTTTTCGTGAACAACACTATAAAACACATCCAAATATAAAAAAATTAAAAATATTTTATAACTTATCATCTTAGTTATTTTTATCAGCGAAATTATCTTAATACAAATAATTGTCTAATAAAAATAAATAAAATTGTATAATTAATAATTTTATAACTATAACATTTTTGTTTCTAATTTCTTTAATTTTCTTTATTTGGATGCGATTTATAGTGTTGGTCACAAAAAGTTTAAAAGCAATTTTCTCGAAAACGCTCCATCTAATTTAGGAGAACTAGAGTAGAGAGTTGCTCTTTTACGTATAAAAGTCAGAGATTTCATAATTTTAAACGAAATTTAACAAAAAAATACCTACAAAAGAAAATTAGGCAATTATTTCCTTGGATCCCCTCATTATGTTTCGCCTCTAATTGAAATTTTTAAATTTGAAATGTACAGTTTGTTTGGCGCCCAAAATTTACAGCATTCACCAAATTTCATAATTATATTATAAACGGTTTCGGAAATATTTGTGAAAAACCGTCTTCAGGATGCCCCATTTGGAGAAGCGTAGCTCCTATAAGACGGATTATTCGACTAAGATTTATATGACAAAGTACCACTATTATTACCATAGAATACGTTGGTAAAGTTTGGTCCATACAATTCGGAACACCTTGTATATGGTGTAGAGTATTGAAAAAAAATATATTGAATTTTAACAGAAGATTGAAAATGTTGCTGTTTTGTTATAGATGAATTTTATTTCTTTTAATTAATTTTTTGCTAATATTTATTTCCTCTTAACTCATTAGTTTAATTAATATAACAAATAGTAACAAACCGTTTCCAAACAATTATCTTACATTATGTTTATCTAAACATCAAACACTCAACTAACGTTTTGCCTCAAATGCTTTAAATTATGAGTGAGACATAATTTTGCACTTGCAAGTACATATGTGAATCCAGCGGCGGTTCATGGGGGAAAAACAGGTGGGGAATGTATAACCAAATTTTGGAATGGGGATAGGGAAATGTGTTGCAAACAAAAAATTTACATTTCTTAATATTATACACACACTTTGCTGTGTAGAGATACGAGTGTAACTGTCAGACATCAAATTTTCAAATAGGTACCTAAATAATAAAATTTTGCTAAACTCACCATAGGATTATGGCCATTAAATCTGTTTATAGTTGAAGTCCATCACACAAGTTTTTTTCAATACCATTGCTAACGCGCACAGCCGTTCCTTCTTCTATAGTGGTTCGTAGAAATGTTTTGATTCGTTTGAGGGTAGCTAAACATATTTCGCTTTTTACAATCGTCATAGGGACGTACACAAATAGGGACGTACACAAAACAGTTACCAATTCCACAGATTCACTAAATGTTGATGTTAAATTGTTCTGGATAAGCATTTGTAACAGCTGCACAGCCCAACTGTGTTTCATAAAATCTTCTCGTGCGTTCATTACCGAGAGTTAATTTTTTAATTTAAACTAATTTACGTTTGCAAACGGTTACAGGCAGTTTTAATGTCTGCCTTTGGAAAGACGGCTCGATATTCACCAAATTTTTCAGTTTCAAATAAATTTGCAATAGTTAGCTATACATCAAAACTAAAACCTGATGGTACAGGTCATGAACCTTTATGGTTAAGGTATCACAGATTTCCTTGCATATCCTGACATTTGGATTGGGGTCCTCCTTGTCAGTAAATTTTCGTTTCTTTCTGCGAGTCTCTATGATCGTTGTAGATTCTTCACCAGTTAAGTTACCAAATTCTTGATTAATTTGTATTTCTATATTGTCTCTAATATTTTGAATGGCTGTTGAAAAAGTTACCAAATTCTTCTTAACTTTAAGTGCATTTAGTAGCTTGCTTTGCAGTTGATCAAAGAGAATGTCGCAATGGGGCATTATTTTATTGAAGAAAAACAACCAAAATTTAAAATTATCATTCAACAAATATTTTTTTTTTTATATATATTTATTATATATTTATTTTATTAACCCCTAAGCTTGATTAATAGAATTTTTATTTGACTCGGCGTCCATAATGTCTGCAAGGTATGTTTACAATTTTTCTTTGTAAATGTAGACAGTATTCACACATTTAGACGTAAAGTTCCATCTGGCAGGGGCTGCACGGGGTAGACGCTTATTCACGACGCTGTTCAGAACAGTTTTGGATGATCGCGAATAGAAAGCGGGAAATGTAGACAGATTTGCAAAAAACACTTTTACACCCTTTTCTATTGTACAACACATTTCAATTATTAGATTTAATTGGTGAGCATAGCAGTAAATATACTGTGCATTATTATAAATATTTTTATTTTTGGCTTGTACTCCTCCGACTGTACCTCTCATCACGGAAGCACCATCATACCTTTGGGCTATGAATTTCTTATATTCTTTGTCTATTTCTAACTCGCTTAGCACCATCAGAATTTCTTCCGCCATTCCATCTGCTGTGTGATTTTTTGGTATTAAAAAGTCCCAGAATCCCTCGACAATTTCGCCATTTTTAACATATCTGATTATAAAAACATATTTTGTATACTTTGTATACATACTGTGTGAATTTCCTTTTTTAAAAATCGCAACATAACACAAACATACAACATTGAATTCAGTAATTCGTGTCAAATTTGTTTGGAGATGCCTAGAAATAATTGATTTTTTGAGTCTTTTAAATAAGCTTCTAAAATACTGTCTATTTTGGCCATCAAATTTACTAGCCCTCTGAAAATACCTATTTTCTAAAGTGTAGGTTTCATCAAGCCCTTCTAAGGCAAGCTCTAATACCCCACAGAATTTTATACCGTCAATTAACTTAGACAATATGTAATGATTGCTATCAACAGTTTTTTTGTGCTTTTAAATAGAGTCCCGATATGGACTACTGAGTTGAGAACAAATGTCTGTCTTCCCCAACATACTAATTTCTATCTCATTTTTTAAATATCTTTGTGAAATAGAATGCGATTTTCCCTTGCGTCCAAACGTTTCAGATCATTAACACCGTGCTTAATCCAGCCAAGATTAAGATCATCCGCACTCGCTGGTTTTCCGACTTATGCCAAAATGCACGGAAAGCAATAACATTTATTTGTTGTCACACATCCACATAACCACGAATACTTTTCACACATGGTTTTATTGAGTGAGTGTTTGTATGTTTGTTTTTGAGTAATATGAACTTGCTCGATTTACAGAATCGGTATCGGCCGACCAAGATTTTTGTTGATAATTTGGTCCATAATGTTAATGTGACATTATTTCTATTCATATATTGCACTGAATTCATCTTCATTATTGTAATCGTCCAAAACATTCATTTTGCAACAACTCGGAAAGAGCGATGGCGAAAAACACCTGACTATTAAGAATGGGGCATCCAAGATATGACGTTATAAATGCGTTTAATCTACGGGTTACTAGCAAAGCAATGCATTGTTGTCTTTGATTTTCGCACGCTATAGTAAAGAAAACAGTAGCCGCACAAACTTGTCTATGCCCAAAGCACGTGTTATTTAATCTGTGCGCTTCGGCATGACATTATAGATGTTAGGTTATAGCAGTCGCAAGAAGCGTGATCATAGACAGAGATTGAGACGTGAACAGCGATTTTATATTAATAAATTAATATAAAATTTAAAATTATTTTTTTAATTATTTTAGGTAGGGCACGTGCCCGTGTGATCTTATGGACCAACCGCCACTGAGTGAATCCAACATTTGGCTGTAAAAGAGTAGTTTCTCCGATTGGGGAATAAGCAAATATTAGGATAAGCAGATCGGAAAATTCAAAATGAAACTGAATATCAGGTCGAGAATATCAGGTCAGCTGAATATCAGGTCGAGAATGTCATAATTTTCTGAAATACAAGGTGTAAATGAAGTAATCAGACTGTAGTAATCAGGCTGGTGGGCAGGGTTTGATCTAGCAACATTATTAAATCTTCCTCTGGAGGCCTGCCTTCCTCCAGAAACCACACCATCTGATGAATCTTCAGTACGAGTTTGAACTCCCTAGTGTTACTTGGTGGTTCGTAGCAATTCTTTTCGTGAACCGTATTTTTCTAGTGCATTCTGAAAATTAATTTTTGCTTCAAACTTGCGCATAGTGCGACGGAAACTTTTTGAAAGAACCTGTTTCCCTTATGTTGTTATTTTGATCCTGCTGATCATTTTGATGAAGACCTGAACAAATCCCCTTTACTGAATTTGTACAAACAATAAATAGCATCAGTGTGGATTTTTTATTATTATTTTTATTATTTATTATATAATATATTATATATTTATTTTTATTATATATTAATAATATATTAAAATAAGAAACTTTTTGTATTTATACCTACTTTAACATCGAAAATAGCCAGTTCTGAAGAAGCTACAGTGTTAGTGAAAAGCGTCAAATATTAATAAGAAAGTGTAAAATAGACAAAACAGTCTTTCATTAAACATTTATAATGCATTTCAATCAAGTAGAAGCCAAAAACCTAAGACTTATCAGCAGTAAAGACACGTTCACACATAAAGTCACGACATGTTTCCCTCCTGTTGTCCTCTTAATCGAGCGAAAGATCTTTCGAAACCATTTTCGCGCCAGCTTTCTTCATCCCTAATTTATCGGTCAAAGCAGATCGCTGATATAAAGATAGCGAAAGAAAGTGTTTGCACCATGTACATGAACGTTTCGGAATGCGTAAATTGCTATCCAAATGGGTAAATCGAATGCGTAAATTGCTATCGGAACCAAAAACAACAACCCACTGATAATTCTGAGCAATATTTAAAGAGGAATAAGCGATATAAAAAGGATTTTCGTATGTAGTATATGATTATAGATAAAACATGGATCCATCCTACACTCCGTAGTCAAATCGACAGTCAGCTGAGTGGACAGCAGCCGCTGAAAGCCGCCCAAAGCGAGCAAAAGCACAACTATGGGCCGGCAAGGTTATGGTCTCTTTATTTTGGGATACGCATGGGACATTGTTCATCGATAATCTCAAGAAGCGTAAAACCATCAATAGCGAATATTTCATAACGTTATTGGTGCGTTTGAAATGCCCCAAATGAACAAAAAAAGTCTGTTTCACCACATCAATGCGCCGTGTCACAATTCGTTGGCAACGATGGCTAAATTGTCTGAATTAAATTTTGAATTGCTTCCTTATCCACCGTATTCTCTAGATCTGGTACCAGTGGCTATTTTTTGTTTTCAGACCTCAAAAAGATACACGTTGGAAAGAAACTTCGGTCCAATCAAAAGGTGATTGCCGAAACTAAAGAATATTTTGAAGGCAAAGAGAAATTGTTCTATAATTAAACGTGTAGAAATGTTAGAAAGGCATTGGAATGATTGCATTGCTCTTCAAGGAGAATATATTGATGAATAAAGTCAAAATTTGCAAAAAAGTGTGTTTTATTTGTCAGACCAGGGACTTATTGACTGATGTGTTCAAAGTCTGTCTGACTGATGTGTTAATTGCATTGGTGCATATAATATGCAAATTATTTACCTAAAAAACTACTAAACTATCATCAAATGGCTATATTATATCTTTTAAATGTCGAACTCCTTTAAATTTCATAATAGTGTTTTACCCTACAAATTTGTTGAAAATTATGCGGGATTGAAACATTTTGTTTTGTCCTTATAATTAGTTTAGTTACTGGAAAACACATTTAGGAGTTTGCAAAGATTCCATTGTCCCATTAAGATAGTTGCCGAGCATTTTTATAAAGGCTTTTTGCGAATATTCTTATTCTAAAAAATTGGAACAATTTATACATTACACAAATGATTTAAGAAATATTTGGAAAAATACAAATGAGAGTTTTTACAGTTTTTTTAATGTTACCTGCTCACTCTAAGTTATTAATTTTTATTAATTTATTTGAATTTTCCAAAATTTGACTCTAAGATATACTAAAATACAGGGCCGGCTCAGATACATTTGCCGCCTGGGTGCAAGTCAAAATTTGCTTATTTGTAAAATTAACTTAGGACCCAACTAATGCATCATCTTATGCATACAGAAATTTAACATTTTAGTTTTATTTTCAAATTTCAAGAACGGATTGAAATAATTAATATGAAATATTATATAGATATTTATAAAAAAATATATATATACATTGTAATTTACGGCATGACTGAAAAGTGAAACGCTCTGTATCTAAACAAATATATTAAAATTGTAGTTTACAATGTTTCATGTCAAATCCATATAATATGAAGATTTTTAATAAAAAATAAGTGAGTGAAAAGAGCTGATGATTCATGCTGGAATACAATTTGTTTAAAATGTATACAAGTTTAAATAAAATCTACTATTTTTTTGCTTTCAAGTGTGCTTTCAAGTGTGCAAAATCCTTAATTACATCATGAATGTTTAAAATATTAACAATTTCATTTACTATTGAAAGGATAGCTAAATCGTTTAATCTTTCTTGTCCCATCGAAGATCTCAAGTAGTTTTTTATCAGTTTTAATTTTGGGAAAGATCTTATTCACTCACTCGCTACCGAGACAGATAGGGTCAGGAGAATTCTTAGTGCTACCCTAATATTAGGGAATGTTTCAATTAAATTATGTTTAAAAATGTACTCTAATATAGATTTAGGTTTTTTGTTGTTTTCAAGGTACAGTAACAGGTCTTCTGCCTAATTAAATCTAATTAATCCAGCTAATTCTCGACCGCCAATATCACGCTTATTTTCATAGGACAGTTTGGATTCCAAATCAGTGTAATATTTCAGAATTGTTGTTCTGTGAATTTCGTTCAGTTACAATAACAGATTAAATAGGTTCATATGATCTTTTAAAAGAGTGAATCTTCCCTTGACCGACATCATAGTTGTATCCAAAATACTAAAAAGTTTACTTTAAAATTAAGTTTGGAATCTACGGGTGGGTCATCGTTAGCTTCATAGTCAAAAAAGTCTTTTTTGTCCTCTTTTTGATTTGTGTTAAACTGTTAAAATGGGGTTCCACATTTAAATTATTTACAATTTCCGAAGCTGTTTTAAGAAATCTTTTAATTAAATATGTTTGTAATAACTCAAGCTCCTTTAAACATTCTGCAAGATTGCACTTAGCATTTTGAATTAATTTGTTTACAACTTTTACCTTTGTAAAACTATTATACGAGATTGTAATTGAAAAAATAGAATTAAAAGCTCTAATTTTATTTGCTACGAGACAGCCTCATATATTGTGTTTGCATTACATTTGGACTTTGTGGACAAATCATAAGGCGCGTCATAGATTTCAGGAAGAAAATGTTTTAAGGGTTTTAAAGCTTCTATACGACTTTCGCAGCTTGTATCAGACAGAGGTTTTAAAGTGATACTACTAACGTGTAGAGTTAAAACATGCTATCTCTGGGTAGATAAAGATAAAAAGACATACATTTGTAGAACAATCGAAAAAAACTAAAGCTTCATGTGCGACTTTTGAAGCATTATTAGCTATTAAATTAAGCGTGTGTGATACGCAAAGTATAAAAAATTATCTCGAAATAATATCAAGTAGTGTTTTTGTAAACTGTTATTTTTACCCTTCATATTAGCCGCCTTGTATCCTTGTCCTCGCATGTTTTGAATATTAATGTTTTCTTTTTCTAATAAATCTTTAAGAAACTCACATAAACTTCGGCCATTAGAATCATTAATCGGACAAAACCCTGCCAATGTTCCCTGATTTCAACAGCTCCAGTTTTCGCGTTTAATATGACAAATCTTAAGATAATGGCAATTTGCTCTTGGTGGCTAAGATCAGGAGTGCAATCTAATATAAGTGAATAATATTTCGCTTGTTCGAGCATAGACTTAATATTTAATTTATTTTATTATAATTATTATATTATTATATTATTAAATAAATATTATATTTATAATATTTATTTTATTTACTTTTTCGTCGCTTATTGAAAGTATTTCGTTTTGAATGCATGCGTTTTTCATTTAATTGGATTCTTTGAACGTGTTCTGCCATAATCGGGTCAAATTTAGCTACTGTTTCAATAAGTTGTAAAATATTTTCATTATCACTAAGAAATAAAGAGTCAGAATTGCTTCTAAGTGCTAAATTTTGCTTCGCCGGGTACTGAATACTCAAAATAATTTTCTCTAAAACCGCAGATCATCTTTTCTTTTCTTGTAAAATAATACTTTCGTGTCTAGAAGATTTAGATAGAGATGATTTAGATTTGAGAGTGTTTTCGAACTGAACTAATTCTTGACAATTTTTAATGTGACTAACTGACTGCTCATGCCTTTTTAAAACCCTTGATAGATGTTGCCAATCTTTGGATCCGCTTTCAGATCAACTATTTCTCCCTACGCTTAATACAGGTTTAAACAATTTACATGGAAAACAAAATACACTTTTTTTTAGAATCTTGGAAATCCTTTTCTTTAAAATACACCAATCACCTACAGGATACTATTTTACCATTTGGCAATTTGTTTCTGTGATAATTATCTAAAAAGCTTCTCTTTAAAGCATCTTTAGGATAATTCATATTACAAGCCTGCTTTGCACCCATTTCAACAAGTAGTATTTTCTCCTTTTTAGTTAAAGTTTTGAGCTAATTCCCTGGATTTTTGAGCGTCAATACATTTACAGCATCGCATTCTACAATAAGTGATGAAGTCGAAGTAACCGAATCTAGATCTCTTATTCTTGCGATATAACATCAATATCAGTATTATCTCCTTTATGACAATTCCCTCCTCGTTAATCAATGATTCACTCAATTCTTCTGTTGAAAAAAACACTAAATTCGAAGAGATTTACCACTAAACACCAAATTACTTTTTGAAACTTCTCAACGCACGTTTTGCTAACCATGTTAGCATTATGATTGATGATGATTTCTTCTAAACTGGAGTTTTGACAGAGTTTCCTTCCTAAAAATAAGTCATTAAGAATATCATATGTGCCGCAGATTTTTTTAGTGATTGATGCCCATTTTCTTTTTTCGAGTTCAGTTACGTTTTGCCGTCCGGGTGCTTTGAACCCGCTGCACCCGGGTTTAGCCGGCCCTGCTCAAATATGTTTAAATATGTGTAAGCAATACTTGCTGACTGAGCCATACCTATCACTTGCAATTCCGCTTTGATATGGTTGATATTACTTTTATCTTATGTACTGTTTTATGATTTCATCGTATTCAAATTTTAAGTCTGTAAATTTAATATTACAGCATATTAATTTAATTCCACTACAACTACATTGTTTTTTCTTTAGACAGAACCATCATAGAGCTTGGATATTTCAAGCTACCAATTTAATGAGCCCGAGGCCAGGTACATCGTTTTAAAATCGGCAATTAAAGTTATATACAACCGTGTCGATGAATTGATGTCTACATCTAAGATCGTCACGAATTCGGAGTTTTGCTAAGCCACTAATACCCTCTGCTTTAGTATAGATATTTAGCATTAAATAACAAAAGCTCAATATATCTTATGTGAATGAGGAAAACCAGAGCATTCAATGGCTGAGTGTTCTTTCCCTCTATCTTGCCCCATATGTGATACTCTCCAATTTTCTCAATCGAGAATTTACCCGAAATTTTAGAAAGAATACATGATGATACAGAGGATCAATATCAGTGAAATAGTTACTTGAAGGTCGTCAATAACAAGAACCCCTTAAATGTTTTAATTTTTTGTTAGTGGTTTACAATTTAGTTAGTTTTGTTTGTTGTTAGAAATTAAAGTTCAAGTCGTTCCACAGCATGCAGGGTCTTGTGGAATAAAATGATTTCTATTCAACTCAACTATAGCTTAACCTTCTCTTGGCGTTTCTACTAACAACACTATTATAAACTTCACTTTGTCATATTTTGCTCGGTCAGAATCTACTTCAATACCAATTATATTTTGATAACGTAGAATATAAAATACGCTCTCAGATCGATTGAAGACGTAACCATTCTCAAACACGACACTTCAGATTACCGAGAGATCAATATTAACCGCTCTCTCTTCTCACCTCTTAAGAAGGTTTATTAGTAATACTATATATTTTTCTCCCTCTTTCTCACTCCTTTATGGTCTTTACAATTTTTCTGAGCTGAATTTAATATTTATTAGGACTTTTGTTGGGACAGTAGAGGCTCCTCAATGCAAAAATTTGAATCATCGAATAAAATCGCACTTCTAATAACATTTTCCTTACGTACATCACCATCCAGTCTTTATCCACCAGAATCCTCCCGATCCTGCCATTTGACAGTTTTAGTTATTTTCACAGTGGTGGACATTTCGTCAAATTCATATCTGCAATAGGTCAGCAGTCATCTAATCTAGACAAACTATCCTAGATGGTACAACATCACGACAAAGTTACTACTAAACTCGAAAAGATTTACCAATAAAGATCAAATAACTTTTTTAAACTTTCCGACGCGAGTTTCGCTTCGAGTTTAGTGCTTCAAACTTCAAACCATAGTTTTCAGCAGAAGACTTAATGTTATTTTTATTTGATTGCACATCTGAGATGATTTTTGTAAACATATACCATATTTAAATAGATCGACGTAGTCATTTTCAGAATCATTTTCATGAGCAGAGCATGTTAGAATTTAAACTTATAACTACTTTCCAAGGAGGTTTTCGCTCTTCTTTGCAATTTTCTGTTTTGGATTTACTAAACTTTTCGAAGTTACTGTAGAGTAAAATAGTTTATACTTACAAATAAAAATAAAGTGTGCTAACAAAAACTATACATTAATCAATGCACACCTCCCAGTTAACGAAGAAAATAAACCTAATCCTGAAAAAGTAAATAAGTCCTGGGAAACTCTGGATAAGACTATCTCTAAAATTCCCTCTAGCCATGTAAAAATCCTATTGGGTGATTTCAACGCCCAACTAGGGAAAGAAAAAAAATACAGGAAAACAGTCGACAGTTTTCCCGCTCATACATGGACTAACCATAATGGTAGAAGATTAATTGAACTATGTTCGCAGTTTAATCTAAAAATAATGTCAACCCATTTTAAGAAGAAAATAACAAAACAAAAGACCTGGAGGTGCCCAAACACGTACATGGGTGAATTTCAAATTGACCATGTTGCCATTTCGTACCCCAATTATAATTATAAGGAGATTTTGAATGTTCAAGTCAGGAAAGGAGCAAATATAGACACGGATCACTACTTGACTAGAATCAAACTTAGCTTAAAACCTCGAAAACTTATTCAAAAGAGGCTGCTAATACCAAAGTTTGAACCAACGAAAATAAAACCAGCCCTAACAGAAGAGCTAGATAAACAACCAGCACAGAACTGGCAAGAATTGAAACAAAAAATTATTAAAACAACCTTAAAGTTGGTCCCTTTACAAAAACGTAGAAAACATCCGTGGTGGGATGAAGTTTGCGAGCAAGCAGTATTAAACCGAAGCAAACATTCAAAGATTGGAACAGTCAAAAAACGGCAATAAACTATAACATCTTTGTGGAAGTAAGAAGCTAATTAGAAAAACTAAAAGAAAATATGAAAACAATCAACTTAATGAAATAGAAAAAGATTTCCAAAAAAATAACACCCGAAACTTTTACAAGACATTTAAAACTGAATTAACAGGCTATCAACCGCAAAGTCTTTGCTTCCAGAAGGAAAACGGACCATTAGCTCTAAATAACCAAGACAATTGCAAAGAACTCGCGAAATATTTTGAACAGATACTAAACTGTCCTGAGCCCTTAAACGAATTAGCAACACTAAACCCTAAACAAACAAACCCAGATTCATTACCACCGAATGAAGATGAAATAATTAGGCAAATCAAGCGGCTTAAAAATGAGAAAGCTTCTGGTAAAGATGGAATCACTGCTGAACTTTTGAAATCCGCTGGTCCAGGTACAATCAAGGAAATAACCAAAATTCTACAAGTTTGGCGAACCGAACGGATTCCAGAAGATTGGAAAGATGCTCTAATCCATCCACTACATAAGAAAGGAGATAGAACGGATGTAAACAACTATACAGGGATATCTCTTCTCCCAGTTTGTTACAAGATTCTATCTCAATGTCTACTAGACAGAGCACAGGGACAGTTAGAACCTAACATTGGTGAATATCAAGCAGGTTTTCGACCGGGCAGATCCTGCCCTGAACAGATCCTGAATCTAAAGTTGATCTTAAGACATCAAAAGCTGTACAATAAAAATCTCGTCTGTACATTTGTGGATTTCAAAAAAGCATATGATTCTATTGACCGAGAATCTTTATTCCGAATCTTGAAAGAACAAGGACTAGATCTGAAAATGCTGGCAATTATTAAAACAACGTTAACTAACACAAGGTCAAAAGTTAAATTGGTGGGTGACATCTCAGAGCCCTTCAGAATATGAATGAAGAAGAACTGACCTGACTTTTGAAAAAGATATTTCGAGTCCAGTTAAGAAATACCATCTCGATAGAGAATTTACGGCAGATTGGATTTATCTCTCTCCCTTTATAATGGAGGAGCAAGTAGAGTATAGTAGAGTATCATCTGCAAATAGGCGTATGGATATCATTGGGTTTAAGTATTTATGAATTAAATTGATGACAATCAGGAAGAGGGTTGGACTTAAAACGGATCCCTGGGGGATACAGTTTTTATATTATAGATACTGCGTTGTTTGTCTTTACTACGAAGGTTCTATTTGAGAAAAAAACTGGATACAAAATTGAGAAGGTTTCCTTTAATACCCTATCTGCGGATGCGGAATGAAGTAGATCGCCTGAGCATAAGGTCAGGTCGATTGCTGATTGAGTTTGTGATGCTAAGTTGACATGGGTTTGTGTTGTATCATTTAAAAGATGGAGGTTATTTTGTTTGATAAAGTCCATCAATATTCTGCCCCTGGTATCAGTATGAGCGAGCCCCAAATTGTGTTGTGTCAGTTGAAACCCCCATACATGATAAGTGGACGTAGTTGGAAAAATATGATTTGATTCTGATCTTGTATATTGAAAACGGTAGAGGGTGGCAAATACACATTGCAGATTGTAATCTCTCTGGTTCTCTGGCTCTCTAGTCTCTGGAGGTAAGTTTTGATTGCGAATGGGTGTTAATCAATAACTCTTTTGTTTCTAAAGAGTCATCGGTCAAGATGCGTACATCTCCCGATGATTGAGAGGCTCCATCTATCTTTCCTTCAGATCTTAAAATTTTGAATTTTGATAGATTTTCAGGGGTTCAGATTTGTCTCTTGGAGTAATATTATGTTAGGTTTGCATCTGCAGTTTATTAGACGGAGATCATCTATTCTATTTTTGATTCCGTTTATGTTCCATTGGATAATTGAGGGATTGAAGGTGATGATTTTGTGATATCCGTAAAATTAACTAGTGAAAATATGTTATTTCTTTCCTTTAATTTTGTCCTTGAATAGGGATACATTAGGCGTATCTATATCCAATATCATATCTTCCAAATAATTCAAAGAACTCTTAGAGTCAGATTTTGAGCTGAGGTTTGGTGCTTGACTTTGACTGGAAGTAGTTCTTTTTCTGTCTCGTTTAATTTCCCCCAACTGGGGGTTTTGGGATTCGGGGGGTTGAGATTTGGATGGGACTAAGGAGGAGGGAAGAGTGGTATGTAGTAAGGAAATGTTTGAAGTAGCGGTAGAGGACGAGGGAGGATAAAAGGTGGTGGAAGTAGAAAGTTTGGTAGGGGAAGAGGTTTGGAGATTTGGTCGTTGGGGAAAGGGTACAAGCTGACAAGATATGACCATACTTCTGGCATCTAAAGCATCTCAAGGGACTACGCACGTATGGTCGAACAAGTAGCGAAAGGTAGCCAACTCTCACTCTTTGTGGTAAGGAGTGGAATCTAAATGTAAGTATAACACAGGCGGTAGGAACCAGTGTGTCATTCTTTTTGCTACTGATTCTCTTGATAAAGGTCACTCCCTGTTCCTTGAGTCCCTCAAGAAGTTCTTTCTCCGTGCAACATAGTAGATCTGAGTTGGGTATTACCCCATTAGCTATTGTCATAAGCAGCGATCCATTTTTTAACTTTTCCACTGTTTGAAATTCTCCCAGTAGTCCAGTCAGAGATTTATGAATAAGAAATGGAGATATCTTTTCGAATGATGTTTCTTTGCTCTGAATTACAAAATATTTATCGAAGCATGTAGGTTTTGTTCTTGTAATGATTGAGATTTTTCCTGGAGACCTTTTTCGGGGTCTCTTAGACCCTTGGGTAATTGGAAAATCAGATAAAGTTAGGTTTGACAAAGTGTTCCAACGAGTCTGGACAAAATTAGACCAACAGAACAGTGCGCCTTGCCCGGGCTAGCCGCGACCTTTTATACTGGAGGGGCGGGAGGTACTCCAGGGCTTCGTTTATGACACCCGATACCCACGGGTGCCACTCAGTCATTGCCATGGGTCGCATAACGGCTTGGCTTATGGGATGAGTTGGACCCCGGGGCGTCACTCTCCGTACCGAGACGGATGTCTGGGCCCAGTGAGGGGAAGGGTAGTTTACACACCATATAATAATTTAAGCGAAGTCCTAGGTAATCCGCAGGATAAAGTTGATCAAAATGAAAAATTGGGTGTTAGAGTTAATAAGATTAGAATCGAATATATGTTGGATAAACACACCTTCCACATATCCGCTACATTAAATTTGCGAGAAATGAGAATTCTCGTGTTGTCCACCTGTGAATCCTTGTCTCGTGCATGATCATAATATAAATAGCAGTAATTTTTTTCTAAAAGTGACAATAATAATAGAGCCTTGATGTATATGAAAGCATTCAAACAGCAAAATGTATGAAAACTATAAACCGGGATAGACCTATTCCATTCAGTCAACTTTTTCAATTATTGAGGTAACGCTTGGATAATTTTCAATCCATGATTTCTATATTTTTCATTAGCTACGGTTGTCATATAACCAGAACATAATTTAACTTTATAATCAGATTGAATTGTAGAGCGAAATACACATAGAGAAGTTAAAAAAGTGACTTTCTGTTTAGTAGAAAATCTTTTCGAGTTTAATATTTAGTTAATAGGTTAAATAAAAGAATTATCAAATTATCTCAACAAACACAGTGCTCCCAATATTCATTTTATTTTCTACGACATTTTTTAAAATTCCCTTTATTGAAAGTATTCGTATTCTTGCTATACAACTCTCTTCACCCGGGATTTTTTGCGATTTTAATTTGACGGGAATGATTGAAAAAAGAGTTCTAGGTAGAAGAATGGATTTTGTATGACAAATATTTTCTATATAGAGATACAGTTGCAAAAACCTGGCTGTAGATAAATTTTGCATCGGACATGTATAACTGTTTTATTGATTTCCAAGTATTTGGATTAATCTTCAGTATTTTCGTGGCTGTGCTTAAATATCTATTGATGGTGTTGATAGTCGGGTTCGTGGTATTTCCTTTCTTAAGTGTTTAAATTGCCTTAACAACTCACATGCAGTAAAATAGTCTGCAGTTTTACACAAAACCAACTCTTAACTCATATTGACCCCTTTGTCGTACCATTTTCTTTATCAGTTGTGTCTATATCACCTTGTGTGCATACCAACCGTCAGTAAACTAACTGAATGAACCGTTAATATTTTACATGAGACTAAACTTATCATAAAACCTGATACATTCTATAGTAAAAGTAATGTAATTGTTATATTTGTAAGACCATTAATTTTTTTTTGCTTTTCTAATTTCGATTAAACTAAAGGCACTGACAATATGAAAATAACTGTTTTTTATCAGTAAAGAATACTTTCTTTAACTGAATTACGAATTCATTTCTGATTCGAATTTCTGATACGAATTAATTTCTGAACGGAATTCCTTTTTTAAAAAGAATATAATTGAAGCATACACATTCGGATCGTTGAGACTCTTCTTATTTAACAATTAATTATTTACCCTTGAATGACATATCAGCCAAAAAAAATGATCTTCAAAGAACAAAGGGGATGAATGTTTTTACAGACATGTTCCTAAATAAGATACAAAGTAATTAGTAAACAAATGTTTTTTATATAGCTATTTGTATTATTTAATCAAATTATGAAAAAAAATACATTGTACATGTTTTTTAAAACATTTAAAACAAGCATCAAACATGAAAATTGGCTTTTTCTAGTAGAACCAATTATAATTTATGGTGCATTTCATTGCACGTAACACGATAAAATGCTTCTTAATTGACTTTCTAACGCCAATCTAATTAATACCCAATCATAAGACCATTTGTTCGCCAACGCATTTAAAGCCATATCCCTTAACTACATTTGTATGGATGCAATAAAGAGGAGAAACATTCTGTTTCATTTGTACTCGCAAATGGAAAAGAATAAGAAAAATATTTCTAATATCGTAAAATTATTTGTGGTAGTTATTTTGTGGCCACTTCTGTTGTTCTAAAACTAGAACGATTTTATTAATTCATGAAATCAATAGCTATAGCTATTACCTTGAAGTCGAATAGGTAATCAGTCTGTGTACGGGGACTAATATAGAATATTTTGAACTACTTAATTCTTTCTCTAATCAATATTTTGTGTAAAACGAAGTTTTTCCTGTATGACGTGATCTATAAATATATATATATATATATATATATATATATATATATATATATATATATATATATATATATATATACCACTTTGCCTGAAAAGAAAAACCTTTGATCAGTGTGTCCTCCGTTATGACATATAGAAGTGAAACCTGGCCACTCACATCACAGTCAGTTCAAAAACTTCGGGTAGCACAGTGGGGAATGGAAAGATGTATGCTTGGCATTATTAGACGGGATAAAAAGGGATCATTCAAAGAATAAAGGAATTGAAATGGAAGTCGGCAGGCCATGTAGCGAGGCGATGGGACAAAAGTTGGATCAAGACGGTCCTGGACTGGATACCGCTTGATCGCAAACGTCCACGTCCATAAGACCGAAAACACGATGGACTGATGATGATGATGATGATGATATGCTAAAAGCTGGTGGTCAGACGTTATAAAAAACACTGGCAAAAGCCCAATAAGCCTCCTATCAGTAATGTACCAAGTGTTCACTTGGTTGACGCACAATTAAGAGAACTAGCAGGATTCCAAAGTGGATTCAGTACAATGGATCACATCCAGATTATACAGCAGGCCATAGAAAGGCACAACGCCGAATACACCATGCCACTGTGCTTGGCCTTTATCGACTACGAAAAAGCATTTGACTCAACCTGAAAGCATGCTATAAAGGATGCACTACTTAGACAGAGGGTAGACAAAGCATATGTAAACCTATTAGGATCGATATATAATGGAGCTACAGCGGCAATTCACCTTGATGATCTTGAAGTGGGAATTAATGTAGAACGGTTTGTACGGCAGTGTGATGCAATATTCTTTTCTGGACTTGCCTTGAGAAATTATTCGTGCAAAGTTAAACCATCTTAGATTTGCAGATGATATCGTTCTCTCTTCACAAGACCCAGAGGAGCTGCAAAGACGCATACCAGAGCTGCCAAGGGCTGGCGAATTATTTGGCTTGAAAATAAACCTGAAAGAGAGCCAGCTTATATTCAATAAATTCACTGAGGATAGAAGAATTTCAGTTTTAGGAAGGGATTTGGAGATTGTGGACCACTTTATATATCTTGGGAAGAGGATTTCAATGCAGGGGTATACTGTCCGGGAGGTAGAACGGCGTGTTAAATGTGTGTTTTTAAAAGCAAACTCCCACTTTGCCTAAAAAGAAAAGTCTTCGATCAGTGCGTTCTGCCCATTATGACATATGGAAGTAAAACTTCGACAGTTACATCGCAATTACTTCAAAAACTTCGGCTAGCACAGATGGAATGGAAATATGTATGCTTGACATTACAAGACGAGACAGAGGGCCCTGCGCAATGATCAGAAAACAAACGAGAATAAGTGTGTCACATCATTGGAAGAGTAAAGCAATTGAAATGGAGATGGGCATGTCATTTAGCGCGGCGATGGGACGACAGATGGACCAAGACAATCCTGGAGTGGATACCGCTTGATCGCAAACCTCCGCGGAGAATACCGAAAGCACGATGTACTGATGACTGACATTGTTAAGTATATAGGGCTCGAGCGGTCGATCATATATATATATATATATATATATATATATATATATATATATATATATATATATATATATATATTATATATATATATATATATATATATATATATATATATATATATATATATATATATATATATATATATATATATATATATATATATATATATATATATACTGTTTCGCGGATGGAAAAACATGTATTGGGTTTTTTTCCGTCAGTCCATCCGGTTGTCGAATTGGTCCCTGTCGGTGGCCTGCAGACGTTTCGCCAAAATCTCATTTGGCATCTTCGGTGCTTACTTTCGCGAGGCTCGTGGCTTTCTGAGAGGGATTGGTTTCCCGTGTGATATTTATGTGTTCTGGCCTGGGTCTTAGTCGTTAGCGATTGCC
Organism: Cosmopolites sordidus; assembly: GCA_031761425.1. Classification (NCBI taxonomy): domain Eukaryota; kingdom Metazoa; phylum Arthropoda; class Insecta; order Coleoptera; family Curculionidae; genus Cosmopolites; species Cosmopolites sordidus. The sequence goes on along the minus strand of JARFXV010000635.1, from coordinate 343,751 downwards.
TGGCGCCGCCGCCTGAGGCGCTTGCGACGTCTTTGTTTTCGGTCGTGCTCTGTGGATGTCATGTTGTCTGGGTCTGCTAATCTAACAACGCTCTTTCACGTTGGTTGCAAATGTAGAGTGTTGTCCCTTTTGTTTAGGCTTCCTTGCTTTTCGATTTCGATAGCTTCTCTAATCAGGCGAGTCCGAAAATGATTTATGTTTTATGACATATATATACTCGACCACTGCGTTGCAGAACTCGCAAAGAGAAATCAATTTAGTAAAAATAATTTATATAAAAGTTGCAGAATAACAAAAACAAAAATGTTACATGTTATAAAAATTGTTCAAAGTTGTTACCATTTGTTCGGTTAGCACAATATCTTGCTCAGCCTACCCATGAGTCACTACACACGTCAAAAATAAAATCCTGGTTTAATAATTGTGGCAGATTATTTTGAAAAATTCTAAATAATTTTCGCCTGTCAGTCTACCTGGAAGAAAGAAAAGTCCAATAAGCATGTCATTTACTACGTTAATCCAAATATTTACTGAAAATATGTAAAAATTACCAGAATATTTACTGAAAATATTATATATAAAATATTATATATTATATATATATATATATATATATATATATATATATATATATATATATATATATATATATATATATATATTATTGAATCGGTTGGATCACGCCAAACATTCTGATTAATTTTCGAGTGATCTTTCTGATGATCCTCCACAGCTCTCTCCTCTTTTTTTCCGTGAATTCTTTTTCTCTCCCCCGTCCACCTTGTCCCCGATCTCGAAACTTCGCTCGCTGATGCAATGTTCCTCATATGTATTTTGTTACTGTACGTTCTACCCTCAATCTTTATCAGGCCCATTTGTGCCTTTCCCAGATGCTCTAATTTGTGCGACCCATGTTACTGTTGACTTGACTCCTTGTATGTATGTAAGAATTCTGTTAGTGAGTCTTGTCGGTGGGAGTCTACTGATATGTCCATAGAATTTTAACCTTTATCTTATGTCCACCGCTACGTCGAACATTCTCTCTGTGATCTTTCGAGAATGTAGTCTGTATCCTTCTTCTGTCAGTTTTGGGCCGAGAATTTTCGTTATAATTTTGCGTTCTTGTTTTAGTATGTTTTCTATGCCGCTTTTTGTATGAGGTGTAAGGTCTCGCTTGCGTATGGTACCTCTGGTTTGATTACTGTGTTGTAGTGTCTTATTTTTGCGTGTGTGGATAGGCATTTCTTATTATAGATATTGTGTGTCCTGCCGTATGCTCTCTTCATCTTCTGTAATCGAGTCTTCTGTGCTATCTTCTCTCCTGCTGTGAATTCAAATTTTGGACATCTAATTTTAAGCAGAAGAATTCGTTTTTTTTAAAGGAGATTTGTAGCCCGACTTTCTCTGCACATTCCTTGAGGACGATCTGCTTGGTTGCCCTCTTGTGCCATTCTTGTTGGTAAATTTGTGACCGGGGTATTTGCCTACAGTTTTTTGATGGATTTTTTTTACCGATTTGTGCGTTAAGTCGCCCAGTAAAATTTTGACGTCATCCTTTGGGACCTTTGCCATTACCTTCTCTAGTATTGTCCAGAATTTCTCTGTAGACTTAGGGTTTTTCTTGTTATCCCCGTTGGTGGGCGTATGTACGTTGATCATGGTGTATTTTTATTGGCGCACTGTATGCACGTTGTCACTAGTCTATTGTTTATAGGGTTGATTTCTTTAATAGAGTTAACTATCCTTTTGTGTACCATAAAGGCCAAGCCCAGAAGCGGAGTGCTCCTGGCGACCCGCTTTTCTGTCCTGCTTTTGAATATACGATAGTATTTTCCGTATTCCACCGTGTCCTCATCCATGATGCGTGTTTGTTGTAGGGCAAGCACAAGTATCTTTTGCCTGTCGAGTTCTGAAGTTAGGTTGTAAAGTTTTCCTGCGTGTTGATGTTGAAGGTGCCAATATATGTAGGTGTTTTGTGAGTAAATTTGCCGGAATATATATATATATATATATATATATATATATATATATATATATATATATATATATATATATATATATATATATATATATATATATATCTATAGGGGTTTGAGTATAATAGCCTGTATAATAAAGTTTTGAGCTATACCGTCTGGAGTCTATACTCCTGGGAGGGTCACCCCTGGCGGACAGGTCAAGGTAGAGGCCTCAGACTAACATGATCCAAAATCTGCCAACCCGCATTGGACCAGCGTGGCAGATTACAGTCTATACCTTCAACATGGTATTTCAATATGACAGTACAACTTCAAACACGGCCCTCATTCTTCGGAGGCCAAGGGGCAACTACCTACAGCAGCGAGAAGACCTATCCCAAGACAGAGGGTGCTAAAAATCACCGGGTTAGATCAGGCTGCTATTGGACTTTTGACATTGTTACATTTAATACACGGACTATGAAAACGGAGGCCTGATTGCAAAAAACTGTTAATCGAGCTTGACAGCATGCATTGGGATATTATTGGGCTCTGTGAAATACGAAGAAAAGACAAAGACGAATAAAACTGAAACCAACTGGGCACGTACTCTACACCCGAGGTACGGAAAATGGACGATGTGGGGGAATTGGATTCCTCATCAATCGAAAGCTGAAGAAGAGAGTAGTAAAATTTGAAAATACATCTGACTGACTAGCGCAATGCGTCATTTAGCTGAATAAAAGGTTTAAGGCTCAAGTCGTCCAAGCTTATGCACCTACTGTAAGCCATGGGAATGAGGAAATTGAGGAATTTTATGATGATGTGGCCCAGCTTTTATAGAAGAAGAAATGTACGGAAAAAATTCTGAGAGGTGATTTTAATGCCAGAGTTGGAACAACACGAACTGAAAATACAACTGGCTCATAGAACTGGTGAGCGAGGCAATAGAGTGAGGCAGAATGGTTAATTTTGCTTAATGGCAAGAACTTTATATTTTGAATTCATCCTATAAGAATAATATCAGCAGAAAATGGACATGGAAAAGTCCATCTGGACCCACAAGTGAAATTGATTACATCATGACCAGCGATAAAACAATATTTTGCAATTGTACTGTCCTTAACCAATTTAATGTTGAAAGTGGCCACCGAATGGTACGAGCAAAAGTTAGGATTAACTGTCAAAGAGAGCGCGAAAGAATGGTAAGGTTAAAGAAGGACAAACTGGATTCTGGGAAATTGCTGGAGAGGGGCAGCGATTTTGAGACCGCTTTGTCAAACCGCTTTGCTGTGTTACGAGATTCGGAGGAGATGGAAATATCACTTCAATATGAAGAAATCAACAACAATGTGATTCAAACGGCTGCTTTAATAACACTGAAGAAAAATGCCATAAACAGTCAAAAATATTCAGTGAGACTATTGATTTAATGAAGAAACGACAAACAATGAGAAATGCAGGGAGTCCTTTTGGTAAGGTCGAGTACGCTGAACTCTGCAAAACTATAAGAAAACGTATCAGAGAGGATACGCGCCGTTTCAACATGCAGGTAGTGTAAAAAATCCTGGAAGAAAACAAAAGAATCGACAAAGCTAAACAGAAGCTGAGAAGGAAAATAATGTAAGTTTATGCTTTAATGCATGAGGATGGCAAATGTTAGAGGTTGTCAGAAAATTTTATTCCCAGTTATATGATGATCAGAGCCAATAAAAGACAACAATACCCACGGAAGAACAAATGCTAGATATCCTAGTGGAGGAAGTAACAAATGCTATATAATCGATAAAAAACTGCAAGGTTCCAGGAAAGGACAGCGTAACTGTCGAAATGCTAAAAGCTGGTGGTCGAACGTTACATAAAATACTGGCAAAATTATACTCAAAATGCTTCAAAGAACAAAAAGTATCTGACTTATGGAAATATATAGAAGTGATCCTTTTAGAGGAAAAAGAGGCACATAAAGATTTTAAAAACTACCGTCCAATAAGCCTTCTATCAGTAATATATAGAGTCATAAAGATAATATGTAAAAGAATATTAAGAAAATTAAATGACGCACAACCAAGAGAACAAGCAGGATTCAAAAGTGGATTCAGTATAATGAATCATATCCCAGTTATACAGCAGGCTATAGAAATGCACAAGGAATACACCATGCTACTGTGCTTTGCTTTTATTGACTAGGAAAAAGCATTTAATTCACCTTGATGCTTTTGAAGTGGGAATTAATGTAGAACGAGTACAGCAGGGTAACACAATATCACCTATTCTTTTATCGGCTTGCCTTGAAGAAGTGTTTCGTAAACCGGATTAGGGACAGGATGGTGTAAAAATCAATAGTGCAAACTTTGCAAAACTGCAAACCAAAGCATCTTGGATATGCTGATGATATCGTTCTCCTTTCACAAGACCCGGACGAGCTGCAAGGACGCATACAAAAGCTGTAAAGGACTTGCTAATATATATATATATAATATATATATATATATATATATATATATATATATATATATATATATATATATATATATATATATATATATATAAGATATATATAAGATTTCTGTAATATTTCCCTCCACGGTTCCGTTACGTTACCTTGTGGGCAGTTTGTCCTTCTTTAACCTTACCATTCTTTCGCGCTCTCTTTGACAGTTAATCCTAACTTTTGCTCGTACCATTCGGTGGTCACTTTCTACATTAAAATGGTTAAGGACAGTACAATTGCAAAATATTGTTTTATCGTTGGTCATGATGTAATCAATTTCACTTGTGGGTCCAGATGGACTTTTCCATGTCCATTTTCTGCTGATATTATTCTTATAGGATGAATTCATAATATAAAGTTCTTGCCATTAAGCAAAATTAACCATTCTGTCTCACTCTATTGCCTCGCTAACCAGTTCTATGAGCCAGTTGTATTTTCAGTTCGTGTTGTTCCAACTCTGGCATTAAAATCACCTCTCAGAATTTTTTCCGTACATTTCTTCTTCTATAAAAGCTGGGCCACATCATCATAAAATTCCTCAATTTCCTCATTCCCATGGCTTACAGTTGGTGCATAAGCTTGGACGACTTGAGCCTTAAACCTTTTATTCAGCTAAATGACGCATTGCGCTAGTCAGTCAGATGTACTTTCAAATTTTACTACTCTGTTCTTCAGCTTTCGATTGATGAGGAATCCAATTCCCCCACATCGTCCATTTTCCGTACCTCGGGTGTAGAGTACGTGCCCAGTTGGTTTCAGTTTTATTCGTCTTTGTCTTTTCCTCGTATTTCACAGAGCCCAATAATATCCCAATGCATGCTGTCAAGCTCGATTAACAGTTTTTTGCAATCAGGCCTCCGTTTTCATAGTCCGTGTATTAAATGTAACAATGTCAAAAGTCCAATAGCAGCCTGATCTAACCCGGTGATTTTTACCACCCTCTGTCTTGGGATAGGTCTTATCGCTGCTGTAGGTAGTTTCCCCTTGGCCTCCGAAGAATTAGGGCCGTGTTTGAAGTTGTAGTATCATATTGAAATACCATGTTGAAGGTATAGACTGTAATCTGCCACGCTGGTCCAATGCGGGTTGGCAGATTTTGGATCATGTTAGTCTGAGGTCTCTACCTTGACCTGTCCGCCAGGGGTGACCCTCCCAGGAGTATAGACTCCAGACGGTATAGCCCAAAGCTTTATTATACAAGCTATTATACTCAAACCCCTATAGATATATATCTATATATATATATATATATATATATATATATATATATATATATATATATATATATATATATATATATATATATAGATATATATATATATATATATATATATATATATATATATATATATATATATATATATATATATATATTCCGGAAAATTTACTCAAAAAACACCTACATATATTGGCACCTTCAACATCAACACGCAGGAAAACTTTACAACCTAACTTCAGAACTGGACAGGCAAAAGATACTTGTGCTAACGTAACGGAACCGTGGAGGGAAATATTACAGACATCTTTCACCCTTTCTCGACGTGGTGCCACGGATGGAATGGCCAGTTGATCTGGTCTGGCCCCGATCGTCTCTCCGAACTGCTTTCCTTGCGTTCGTCTGGAGATGATGACGGCTGAAAGGCTAGAAACTGGTCGCGAGAGACACGTGACGTCGCATGGTGGACAGTTCGGCGAAGGCGATCGGTGGCACCACGTGGAGAAAGGGTGAAAGATTTCTGTAATATATATATATATATATATATATATATATATATATATATATATATATATATATATATATATATACATATATATATATATATATATATATATATATATATATATATATATATATATATATATATATATATATATATACATATATATATATATATATATATATATATATACATATATATATATATATATATATATATATATATATATATATATATATATATATATATATATATATATATATATATATATATATACACATATATATATATATATATATATATATATATACACATATATATATATATATATATATATATATATATATATATATATATATATATATATATATATATATATATATATATATATATATATATATACATATATTCGCAAGACCTTTGCAGCTTTGTATGCGTCCTTGCAGCTCGTCCGGGTCTTGTGAAAGGAGAACGATATCATCAGCAAATCCAAGATGCTTTGGTTTACAGTTTTGCAAAGTTTGCACTATTGATTTTTACACCATCCTGTCCCTAATCCAGTTTACGGAACACTTCTTCAAGGCAAGCCGATAAAAGAATAGGTGATATTGCGTTACCCTGCTGTACTCGTTCTACATTAATTCCCACTTCAAAATCATCAAGGTGAATTAAATGCTTTTTCCTAGTCAATAATAGCAAAGCACAGTAACATGGTGTATTCCTTGTGCATTTCTATAGCCTGCTGTATAACCTGGATATGATTCATTATACTGAATCCACTTTTGAATCCTGCTTGTTCTCTTGGTTGTGCGTCATTTAATTTTCTTAATATTCTTTTACATATTATCTTTATGACTCTGTATATTACTGATAGAAGGCTTATTGGACGGTAGTTTTTAAAATCTTTATGTGCTTCTTTTTTCTCTAAAAGGATCACTTCTATATATTTCCATAAGTCAGATACTTTTTGTTCTTTGAAGCATTTTGAGTATAATTTTGCCAGTATTTTATGTAACGTTCGACCACCAGCTTTTAGCATTTCGACAGTTACGCTGTCCTTTCCTGGAACCTTGCAGTTTTTTATCGTTTATATAGCATTTGTTACTTCCTCCACTAGGATATCTAGCATTTGTTCTTCCGTGGGTGTTGTTGTCTTTTATTGGCTCTGATCATCATATAACTGGGAATAAAATTTTCTGACAACCTCTAACATTTGCCATCCTCATGCTTTAAGCATAAACTTGCATTCTTTTCCTTCTCAGCTTCTGTTTAGCTTTGTCGATTCTTTTGTTTTCTTCCAGGATTTTTTACACTACCTGCATGTTGAAACGGCGCGTATTCTCGCTGATACGTTTTCTTATAGTTTTGCAGAGTTCAGCGTACTCGACCTTACCAAAAGGACTCCCTGCATTTCTCATTGTTTGTCGTTTCTTCATTAAATCAATAGTCTCACTGAATATTTTTGACTGTTTATGGCATTTTTCTTCAGTGTTATTAAAGCAGCCGTTTGAATCACATTGTTGTTGATTTCTTCATATTGAAGTGATATTTCCATCTCCTCCGAATCTCGTAACACAGCAAAGCGGTTTGACAAAGCGGTCTCAAAATCGCTGCCCCTCTCCAGCAATTTCCCAGAATCCAGTTTGTCCTTCTTTAACCTTACCATTCTTTCGCGCTCTCTTTGACAGTTAATCCTAACTTTTGCTCGTACCATTCGGTGGTCACTTTCAACATTAAAATGGTTAAGGACAGTACAATTGCAAAATATTGTTTTATCGTTGGTCATGATGTAATCAATTTCACTTGTGGGTCCAGATGGACGTTTCCATGTCCATTTTCTGCTGATATTATTCTTATAGGATGAATTCATAGTATAAAGTTCTTGCCATTAAGCAAAATTAACCATTCTGTCTCACTCTATTGCTTCGCTCACCAGTTCTATGAGCCAGTTGTATTTTCAGTTCGTGTTGTTCCAACTCTGGCAATAAAATCACCTCTCAGAAATTTTTCCGTACATTTCTTCTTCTATAAAAGCTGGGCCACATCATCATAAAATTCCTCAATTTCCTCATTCCCATGGCTTACAGTTGGTGCATAAGCTTGGACGGCTTGAGCCTTAAACCTTTTATTCAGCTAAATGACGCATTGCGCTAGTCAGTCAGATGTACTTTCAAATTTTACTACTCCGTTCTTCAGCTTTCGATTGATGAGGAATCCAATTCCCCCACATCGTCCATTTTCCGTACCTCGGGTGTAGAGTACGTGCCCAGTTGGTTTCAGTTTTATTCGTCTTTGTCTTTTTTTCGTATTTCACAGAGCTCAATAATATCCCAATGCATGCTGTCAAGCTCGATTAACAGTTTTTTGCAATCAGGCCTCCGTTTTCATAGTCCGTGTATTAAATGTAACAATGTCAAAAGTCCAATAGCAGCCTGATCTAACCCGGTGATTTTTAGCACTCTCTGTCTTGGGATAGGTCTTTTCGCTGCTGTTGGTAGTTGCCCCTTGGCCTCCGAAGAATGAGGGCCGTGTTTGAGGTTGTGCTGTCATATTGAAATACCATGTTGAAGGTATAGACTGTAATCTGTCAGGCTGGTCCAATGCGGGTTGGCAGATTTTGGATCATGTTAGTCTGAGGCCTCTACCTTGACCTGTCCGCCAGGGGTGACCCTCCCAGGAGTATAGACTCCAGACGGTATAGCTCAAAGCTTTATTATACAAGCTATTATACTCAAACCCCTATAGATATATATATATATATATATATATATATATATATATATATATATATATATATATATATATATATATATATATATGGCAAATTTACTCACAAAACACCTACATATATTGGCACCTTCAACATCAACACGCAGGAAAACTTTACAACCTAACTTCAGAACTCGACAGGCAAAAGATACTTGTGCTAACGTAACGGAACCGTGGAGGGAAATATTACAGCAATTTTTCACCCTTTCTCGACGTGGTGCCACTGATGGAATGGCCAGTTGATCTGGTCTGGCCCCGATCGACTCTCCGAACTGCTTTCCTTCGGCGAACTCGATCGGTGGCACCACGTGGAGAAAGGGTGAAAGATTTCTGTAATATATATATATATATATATATATATATATATATATATATATATATATATATATATATATATATATATATATATATATATGGAGTTTTTTGACTTCTTTGGATTGCGTCCAACGAGACAACAGTAGTCAGGAATTATACACCCCCGACCGTTGGGTTCCACAATCTCATGAGGAACGCACAAAAACCTGCGTCTCCGCCATGATGAGCAATGGTTAGTTGCTTGATCGTGAGGAAGCCCCACCCATCCCTTACATTGGAGGGCATATGTTTTGTCTGTTGGCGGTTAGACTCATCAGGGTACCGACATATGCTCTCTCGTCAAGAATAGGGAGTCCCTCTCCACAATCAAAACAACCCATATTTTCGCCGACTTCTCGTCGGATGGCTTATAAATGGAGTTTTTTGACTTCTTTGGACTGCATCCAACGAGACAACAGTAGTCAGGAGTTATACACCCCCGACCGTTGTGTTCCACAATCTCATGAAGAACGCACAACAACCTGCGTCTCCGCCATAATGAGCAATGGTTAGTTGCTTGATCGGGAAGAAGCCCCCGAGAAGTTGTGCGTAAGTTCTGCAATGTAAGGGATGGGTGGGGCTTCCTCCCGATCAAGCAACTAACCATTGCTCATATATATATATATATATATATATATATATATATATATATATATATATATATATATATATATATATATATATATATCGAAGAGGGCTATATCGAACCGCTTTGCTATATTACAGGGCCCGAAGGATATGGAAATAGGAGATCAATATTAAAATATCATCAATCCCATTGTCATCACCATCATTATCAAAAGAGGCAAATTTATACCTTAATGTGTGATGATGTCAGTGTAAAGGGCGCATACAGAAATGTTAGAAGTTGTCAGAAAATTCTATTCACAGTTATATGAAGATCAGAACCAATCAAAAATGACAATACCCACGGAAGAACAAGTGCCAAATATCCGAGCTAAGGAAGTAAAAACGGCTAGAGAATTGACAAAAAAGGCAAGGCTCCAGAAAAGGATAGTTTAACTGTTGAAATACTGGTGGTAGGAGCATAAAAAAACTTAGATAGTTGTACTTAAAATGCCCCAAAGAATAAAAAGTTCCTAACTCTAATAAATGCAGAATAATGTAGTTTAATAAAAGCTTTTAAAACGCAAAATTGATTCATTTACATAAAAAAGAAGTATTGGAAGAAATAAAGAACTACCGTCCAATATCTATCAATAATGTACAAAGATTCAATAGAATAATATTTAAAATAATTAAGAAAACTGAATTACGCAAAACCAAGAGAGCAGGTATGATTCAGAAGTGGACTCAATTCAATGGATCACATCTAAGTTATATAGCAGGCCCTAAAAAGACACAACGAATACATCAATCATATCACTGTACTTGGCTTTTATCGACCACGACAAAGCAATTGATTCAATCTCAAAGCAGGCCATAATGCATACATTGCTTAGCCAGTGTGTAGACAAAGTCTATGTAACCCTATTATAGGTGAATATATGATGGAGCTACAGCGGCAGTTCACCTTCATGATTTTCAAGATTGAATTAATCTAGAGCAGGGTGAACGACAGGCTGACTCAATATCGCCTATTCTTTTCTCAGCCTGCCTTAAAGAAGTATTTCATAATTTGGATTGGGAACAAGGTAGAATAAGGATTCTCAGATGATATCGTTCTCCTTTCACAAGATTCAAAGGAGCAGCAAATACGCCCACAAGAGTTACAAAGGACTGGAGAACCATTTGGCTCAAAAGTAAACCTGAAAAAGAATAAGGTTACGTTCAATAAATTTGCTAAGAACAGAAGAATTTCAGTTTTAGGAAGGGATTTCAAAGTTGTGGATCACTTTATATGTTAGTCAGAGGACTTCAGTACAAGGAGATGCCGTCCAGGGCGTATTAAATGGGGCTGGCAGGCATTTGGTAGGCTCAAGATGGCGTTTAAGAGTTATTTCCTACTTTATCTGAAAATAAACGTGTTTAATCAGTGCGTTCACTCATCTCAGTTCAAAAACTGTATGTAGCACAGAGGGGAATAGAAATACCTCTTCTTGGCATTCGAAGAGGGGACAGAAAGCCTTACATATGGATCATGGAACGAGCGAAAGTGTACCACATTATTAGAAGCGTAAAGAAACTGAAATGGAGTTGGGTAGGCCATATAGCGAGGCGATGGAACGGCAAAACAAAAAAAACATTTAAAAACTAACAGACCACTTGCGCTCTCTTCCAGTACCACCTCCAAATTATCGCTGGAATATTTACCATCAGAAAAGCTCTAGAATAGAACAGTAGTACATCCACGACACTAGAAACTTCCAAGCTAGAAAATTACAGAGGCCATGAAAACGTAAACATCTTCTTCGGATCGTATCTCGATTATCAATTTTTCGTGTTGATAGGAATTTATAATTGTGATTCTCCAGAAGAAAAGCGGCTACTTCCTTGTATACTGCAAACAGTCAGTTTCATTAATTTGCTGTCCAAATAGCACAAAGACCTGTAGCTTATATTTTTATTTACTCTAATTAACCAAAATAGCATCCCAAATGTGCAGTCTTTAGTGGGACATCTGTATATTTATCATCCGGTTAGACTAGCAAGCGAAGTCTGCAAGTAAAAAACTTCTTAAAAATCCTTACGGGTAGTAATTTGAGCTCATTTCCGATTTTGAGGAAGCTTTTGATAAAGTGCTAGATTATTTAGTAGATTAAGCCATATTTATTAACTAATTTTTGGGGGAAAGATTCTTATAATTTCAACCGTATCCACTCGAATCTTGTAACGTCGGAATCAATGATGATAAATACGCTTTTTTTCGGCGTACATAATATCCCTATATATAATATATATATATATATATATATATATATATATATATATATATATATATATATATATATATATATATATATATATATATAATTTTACTACAGCTTAATGCTGCAATCAAATGGATGACATTTTGGTACTCCTCAACCTCAGAATAGCTTAGATTAGCGCTTCTTAAGCTATAGGTCGCGACACCCAAGTAGTGTTTCGAAGCGAAATGCTGGGTTCGCTAAAATTAAATTTAAACAATTCTGAATTTCATTTCATTTCATATGTTGTTTGACAAACGCACAATATTTAACGTGATACGCCACATAAACGCTGTGGTAATAAAACGCGCGTCCGACGCCGTTGCGACCAGTACAGTGACAACATATGTATTTTGACTACAGTTAGTGGATTGTGTTCATCTTAATAACTGTATAAATAACAATACATATTATTCCTTTATTCGATTGAGGTTGGTCTTTATTTAAATACTAGCTGTTAGTAATAATTGATTTTTTTATGATTAAAATTACTTAAAATTCCATAGCTTTTACCAGCGATTTGACATTTTTTTTCAATAAATTTCATCAAGACAACATTGCGAGGGATTCACAAGGATACAATCTCAAATTTCAAATTTCCGCTAAGTATTTTATGATACAAAACCATAAAAATGTTTCTAGGTAAGAGTGTAAAATCTGACAAGGAATCACCCCTCAGTCACGCCAGTTCGAGGCTGGGTAAGGCCGGATGCCTTCTGAGAGGTTTTCTACGTTGGTCACTCGCCAGTCGGTAGGCTTCTCGAGATACTTTCGGTTAAGCACAAAACCAAGGGTTGATAGCCTGAGGGGGGTGCTGACCGGGGTTTTCGGTAGCTGATGACCGTGGTTCGGAATCCACGTTAAGCTGTAGATCCAGTCGCTAAATAGCCTTCTCAGTTGCTGATGCGCCTCTAACCCCAAAACTTTACTTTACTTTTACATAAAAATAAAATGAATATGAAACAAACATTAAAATTTATAAAAAATATCATATATTGCAATACACCTCTGTATACAATATTATATGATTTATTATTCTCAGCAAACACATGTACATTTTTAGAGCATCCTAGAGCCAGATTTGGGTATACCTGTCGACGGGCGGCGGGTAGAAAATATATGTAAGAAATGTTTTTTTAAATAATTTTCTTTAAAAATAAAACATATTGCGGCCCGGGGGCCGCAGGTTGAAGAGTCCTGTTCTAGAGCAACCTACGTACAGTAGACCATGTGAAAAACATGGCGTGCTCAAATGTATACCCGCTACTTTCAGTGTTTATTGTTGTGATTTATTGATTGCCGTTAAATACGTTAATTTCAGAGGAAACTGTAACCTCTTGAACTGAAATGGTAGATTATTGAGAATTATTGGGATGCGAAGCATCAAAACTTTATCTCCTTTTGCTGCACCAGTGAGAATAGTGAAAGTTGATTTTTATAAGCTCTTCTTCTTACTCCTTCTTATCGAACATCTGCGATGCCTGAGGAACATTCCTGATAAATGTCAAGTTTGTAGGATGTTGATTTTTATAAAGCCTCCTCCTTAGCGAATATCTACGACGTACGAAGAATATTCGTTCCAAATTTTAAGTATGTAAGTCTTATAGTTTCGGAGAATTCGCGAAAAGTGAGTGGTACTAATTTCATTAGAATCCTTCCATCCGTTTGAGCATGATTGAAGGGCAAACATCCATACAAACATACGTTTACATTTACAACATTAGTGTATTTATACAATATTAGATTTTCATAGTAATTATTTTATGAAACGTTATTTTATTTATATGGCAGGTAAAAATAATTTTACTCATGGATAAATGGCTGAACTTGAGTAACAAAAGTAATGACGCAGCTGACAATGCTACTAAGCCGGTTCAAGCAAGACCTAGCAATCAGAGAGACATCTAAGATGCGAAAAAGAAAATACAAGTAATTTCTCCAATTTGACTTTACTTTTAATAATAGCGATGATATGGAATAACCTCTTTGTTTAATTTGCTATAATGTTTTGGCCGTGGCCCTCAAAATTAAAAGGAAATCCTGAATTTAAACATACCTCGTACGTCAATAAACTAAATATATATTTTGAAAGACTGTTAAGGTTTTCAAATATAAAAAAAAATAGAAATTTATGACTCTGAACGAAAAATATACGAAGTTTCATATCGAGCTGAAGTTTCATATCAAAAAATAAAAAAAAATCAGATCTATTTATTCAAAAATAAAATATGGTGATGAAATTCGGAAAATTCGTTTGTGAACGACGCTGTCGCCAATAGAATTACTGAAATAAGCAATGATCAGTTTCAACAACTTATTACCAATGTTTAAGAAAAAACCAAAATTTGCAATTTAGTTGGACGAAACAACTAATATTTCAATGTTTACTTAATTGTTAGTATATCACAGATACATTTATAAAGAAAACGCCAATGAAGAATTGATATTTTGTCATCGTTTAGAAGACATACTTCTATATCAAATTATAATTTTTTTAAAACGGTAGATTTGGATGGAAAAATTATATTGAAGTATGTAAAGGTGGTGTAAAAGCGACGACTGGTGAAAATATTTCTTTTAAGTCGTTTATTAAAGCATGATTCATCAAGAAACCCTTGCAGGAAAAAATTAGGAACGGAATTAAACGACCTGCTTCAGGATGATATCAAAATTATAAACTTTACTAAAAGACGTGTTCTAAACAGCCGCTTATTTTCAAATATCTGTAAAGACATCGATTTAGAATACAAAATCTTTTTATTTCACGCAAAAGTAAGGTGTCAAGGCTGTCAAGAGGACGAAGTTTAAACATATTATTGTTATAAGACGAAATTATTATGTTTAAAAAACAAACAAAAATTTGATCTTGCTTGAGAATAGGCTGAAAAGCGATTCATTTCAAATGTTTCTGGTTTTCGACTATTTAAAAATTGAAAAAGAATAATAAAAAAACGCTGATGATATTAATCACCTGCGGTATAAAGCTCAAAAGCAGTTCCCTGAGCTATCGGTTGTTTCAACTTGAAACCTGAATTTAGAAAAAAATCTTTGACTGAATTCCGAATCGATGGTGAAACTGAATTTTCAACTATTTCCGAAGTGGCATATATATATATATATATATATATATATATATATATATATATATATATATATATATATATATATATATATATATATATATATATATATAGCTACCGCACGTATACGACTCAGACGATCCAAAAACAACATAGAAATATCATTCCTAGCCTTCGCAGACGACCTAGCCATACTCGCAGACAATGAAATGAGGGCAACCAAACAGATCGAAGTCCTCAAGGAATCTGCAGAGAAAGTCGGGCTACAAATCTTCTTTCAAAAAAAACGAATTCTTCTGCTTAAAATTAGATGTCCTAAATTTGAATCCACAGCAGGAGAGAAGATAGCACAGAAGACTCGATTACAGAAGATGAAGAGAGCATACGGCAGGACACACAATATCTATAATAAGAAATGCCTATCCACGCACGCAAAAATAAGACACTACAACACAGTAATCAAACCAGAGGTACCATACGCAAGCGAGGCACTTACACTTCATACAAAAAGCGGCATAGAAAACATACTAAAAGCAGAACACAACATTATAACGAAAATTCTCGGCCCAAACTGACAGAAGAAGGATACAGACTACATTCTCGAAAGATCACAGAGAGAATGTTCGA
This sequence comes from Cosmopolites sordidus, assembly GCA_031761425.1. Classification (NCBI taxonomy): domain Eukaryota; kingdom Metazoa; phylum Arthropoda; class Insecta; order Coleoptera; family Curculionidae; genus Cosmopolites; species Cosmopolites sordidus. Next base: position 327,884 of record JARFXV010000635.1, on the reverse strand, counting down.
CGTAGCGGTGGACATAAGATAAAGGTTAAAATTCTATGGACATATCAGTAGACTCCCACCGACAAGACTCATCAACAGAATTCGAAGTCAACAGTACCATGGATTACATAAGTCAGAGCTGATCTGGAAAAGGCACAAATGGGTCCGACAGAGATTGAGGATAGAGGAACGTACAGAAACAAAATACATATGTGGAACCTTGCATCAGAGAGCGAAGTTTTGAGGAGATCCAGAAAAAAAATGGACGAAGGAGAGAACGAGAATCCACAAGAATGAGAGAGGTGTGGAGAATCAGAAAGAACACTCGAAAATAAGTCAGAATGCTTTACGTGATCCAACTGGGTATATACGCACCTAATAATAATAATATATATATATATATATATATATATATATATATATATATATATATATATATATATATATATATATATATATATATATATATATATATATATATATTAATTATTAATTAATTAATTAGCTTATTTGTTTCCAGAACCATAAGGCGTTGGACATCTTTAAGAAGGTTTATAATAAATACTCACGAGGTGGCAACGAACCATTATTCATGATACAATAGTTGGAAAACAAGCTCAGGATAAACAACGAAATCTATCAAAGACCTGGATAGATTATCAAAAGGCGTATGACCCGGTTTCCCATTCTTGGCTCATTAAAGCTTTAAAAGTATGCAAAATTGCTGAAAAAGTTATACCAATCTTACTAAGTATTGAAGAAGGAGCACAAAATTAATAGTCAGAATACCGCACATTACATATGTGACTCCTCAGATAGATATAAAGAGAGGAATATTCCCGGGTGGGAGCCTCAGCCCTATTTGGTTTTGTTTAGCGCTAAATCCTTTGAGTAATATGCTTAAAAATATAAAATACGGCTACCTCATTGCAAAGCAAAAGAACTGCCGAATATCACACCTAATGTATATAAACGATCTAAAGCTTTATGCGTCTAGTGAATCATAATTACAAAGCATGCTTGAAATCGTAAGCCGATACAGCAAGAAAATTAAAATGAACTTTGGGCTTAGTAAATGTGCTACCCTACACTATAAAAAAAGAAAAATTATAGAAACTCCAAATATGAAACTAATGAGTAATGAAGAAATCCAAACATTAACAGAATCCACCTACAAATATTTGGGATAATACTAACAAGACAGATCAAAGATATGGCAATGAGAAAGATTACTAGATTAAAATATCTCTTAAGAGTTAAATAGGTCGCAGACACTTATTTACCTTCACGTTCTTGGCAGTACCGGTGTTTACCTATACCTATGGAGTTTTAAGATGGAGTGTTACTGATTTACAGGAACTAGATAGATCAACCCGGAGAATATTGACAAAATGCAGAATGCACCATCTCTCATCGCCAACAATAAGATTAAACCTACTCAGAGTTAGTGGAGGCAAAGGTCTAATTAACTTAGAAGAAGTATGTCATTGACAAACGGGTAACTTAAGGCAATACTTTGAAAGCAAATAAAATCCCCTCCATCAAATTATTCGTGAAGTTGACAAAGGATATTCCTGGATATGGAAAGGATAATGTTGATAAAGTGCGATCGATAAGATTTCTCAATAGCTTGACATTAACAGGAGAAACAGAAGGATTTCTGTGCACTATTCAAGAACAAGTAGTAAGCACAAAAGCACACAGAAAACATATTTTAAAAGATACAACTATAAATGACAAATGCAGAATGTGCAATAAGACACTGAAACAATACAGCATAGAAGCTGTGGGTGCTCTGTTCTAGCACCACATGACTATCTAGGAATACACCACAACATAGCAAAAATAGTACACCTAGAACTAAGTAAAAAACTAAAGTTAGCAGAAAACCAAGACAGGTACTACGAATTCAATACCACACCACAAACATTAACCGAAAATAGTAGATATAAATTATACTGGGGCACACAAATGATAACGGAGCGCTTAACAACAATAAGCCTGATATTTTGTTAATCGATAAAGACGATAGACGATCCTATATTAAGGATTTTGCAGTGCCTTTAGATCAGAATGTAAATAAGAGCTTAGCTGAGAAAACCCAAAAATAGCAAGACTTTGCCTATGATTTAAAATACACATAAGGATAAAATACACTAAAGGAGGTAACAATACAACCACTTATTATCTCAACCAATGGATTAGTGCAGAAGAATTATGTAAAAAACCTGGAAAAGTTAAGATTGAATACTAAGCTCAGCGACGATTGCTTGAAAGCCGCCATTCTGGGAACAGTGCGTACGGTTCGAAGAGTGTTTGAAAGAGAGCACTGAACATAGTTCTGGCTCTAATTTTTATCTACCGAATTAATCGTGTTATTGTGTTCTTGGGTTGTGTTATTGTGTTATTTGTTCAAAAAAACATAAGGCATTGAAATTATTTAAGAAAGTACATAGTAAACATGTAATACTATATAAAAAACGATTTTTTTTTATTTATTTATATATATATATATATATATATATATATATATATATATATATATATATATATATATATATATATATATATATATAAATATAGATAAAAAGATACTTCTAGTATGAAACGTCTTAATAACTTGAATAAAAAAGGTAATTTATTTACACCTGAAGAGACAAATCAGAACCGACAAAATTTCAAAAGTACTAAAATACATAACTTTACTGAGAAAAGTTGTATTACACGGTTCCCAAATTTGGTCTAGATCTGTTTCATGTGTGTGGCTCTTAACACATCCTAATTCATTGGGAACAACACACTCATCGAGAAGCGATAGGGTTTAATAGTATTTCAAACTAACTTTCGCAAAGTTTTGCTGGTACAAAATCCACTAGTTCAGAATAAATCGTGCCTCTTACCATAGCCAGAGGATAGAAATCTGGTAACAACCTGGCTGGGTCTGCATCCGCTACTTTATCCGTTATGCTATGATTCAAGGCTCAATTTATTTAGTAAAAGTATGGACCCAAAGGGGATCTTAAATATTGTGCTAGACATGGAGTAGAAAAATATTTCAGTTGTAAAATCTTTATTAAAAAATTTAATTAAAGAAAAACACAAAGAATCTTATGTATAAACGTAATATTTGCTGTATTGTAATATTTGTCATTAGTACTCCTTCACCTTTTTAAATATTTGCTTCAGATCTGACTAAAAATTATATATTTTCATGTTCTGACCATGAACAAAAAATACATCAGTTTTATAAATCAGTTTATTGCTAGGATTTCGTTTGTTTTTTTAATAATCAAAAACTAATTTTTTTATTGCTGTTCTTGGTTTGAAATATCAGACTTTGACTGCAAGTACGGATTCTGCAAATATTCTATTATATTTATAAAAACTTTTACTCACTATTTTCAATAAGGTCCTCAGATAGCTATATATATATATATATATATATATATATATATATATATATATATATATATATATATATATATATATATATATATATATAGCTATATATATATATATATATATATATATATATATATATATATATATATATATATATATATATATATATATATATATCATCATCAACAGCCCTTATCGATCCACTGCAGGATGAAGGCCTCTTCAGCATGCTTCCAACTTTCACGGTCCTGGGCTTTCCTCTGCCACTCGGGTCCCTCGGGTCCAATATACTTAACGATGTCATCAATCCATCGTGCTCTCGCTCTTCTTCGCGGACGTTTGCAATCAATCGGTATCCACTCCAGGATTGCCTTGGTCCATCTGTCGTCCCATCGCCTCGCTATATGGCCTGCCCATCTCCATTTCAATTGTTTTACTCTTCCAATGATGTCACAGACTTTTGTTTGTTCCCTGATCCATGCGCAGGACTTTTTGTCTCGTCTTGTAATGCCAAGCATACATCTTTCCATTCCCCTCTGTGCCACCCGAAGTTTTTGAATTGATTGCGATGTGAGTGTCCAGGTTTCACTTCCGTATGTCATAACGGGTAGAACGCACTGATCGAAGGCACAGGTACTTTTTGTTCTTTGAGGCATTTTGAGTATAATTTTGCCAGTGTTTTATGTAACGTCCGACTACCAGCTTTTAGCATTTCGACAGTTACACTATCCTTTCCTGGAGCCTTGCCGTTCTTCATCAATTCTATAGCATTTGTTACTTCCTCCACTAGGATATCTGGCATTTGTTCTTCCGTGGGTATTGCTGTCCCTGACTGGCTCTGATCTTCATATAACTGGGAATAAAACCTTCTGACAATCTCTAACATTTGGGTACGCGCCCTGCACACTGTGCCATCCTCACGCTTTAAATCATATATTTGCGTCCTTTTGTTTCTCAGCTTCTGTTTAGCTTTGTTAATTCCTTTGTTTTCTTCCAGGGTTTTTTGCACTAGCTGCATATTGAATCGGCGCGTGTCTTCTCTGATACGTTTTCTTATAATTTTGCAGAGCTCAGTGTACTCGACCCTGCCAAAAGGACTACCTGCATTTCTCATTGCTCGCCGTTTCTTCATTAAATCAATGGTCTCACTGGAGATTTTTGTTTGTTTGAGACATTTTTCTTCTGGTGCTATTGAAGCAGCCGTTTGAAGAATATTGTTGGCGATTTCTTCATATTGAACTGATATTTCCACCTCCTCTGGATCTTGTAACGCAGTAAACCGGTTTGACAAAGCAATCTCAAAATCGCTTCCTCTGTACAGCAGTTTTCCAGAATCCCCCTTGCCCTTCTTTGATCTTACCATTCTTTCGCGCTCTTTTCGACAGCCAATCCGAACCCTTGCTCGTACCTTTCGGTGGTCACTTCCAACATTAAAATTGTTAAGGACAGTACAATTGGTAAATATTGTTTTATCGTTGGTCATGATGTAATCAATTTCGCTTGTGAGCCCAGATGGACTTTTCCATGTCCATTTTCTGCAGATATTTTTCTTATAGAATGAATTCATAATATATAGTTCTTGTCCTTCAGCAAAATCAACTAATCTGTCACCTCTATTGTCTCGCCCACCATTTCCATATGGGCCAGTTACATTTTCGTCTGTTCTTGTTGTTCCAATTCTGGCATTAAAATCACCCATCAGGATTTTGTACCTACATTTCTCCTTGTATAAAAGCTGGGCCACATCATCATAAAATTCCTCAATTTCCTCATCTTTATGGCTTATAGTTGGTGCATAAGCCTGGACGATTTGAAGCCTAAACTTTTTATTCAGCTGAATGACGCATTGGGCTAATCGGTCGGATGTACTTTCAAATTTTACCACACTGTCCTTCAACTTTCGATTGATGAGGAATCCAATTCCGCCACATCGGCCATTTTCCGTACCTCGAGTGTAGAGTACGTGTCCAGTTGGTTCCAGTTTGAATAACTCTTCACCCTTTCTTCGTGTTTCACAGAGCCCAATAATATCCCAATGCATGTTGTCAAGTTCGATTAACAGTTCTTGCAATCGGGCCTCTGTTTTCGTAGTCCGTATATTTAACGTTGCAATGTCAAAAGTCCAATGGCAGCCTGATCTAACCCGGTGATTCTTAGCACCCTCTGCCTTGGGGCAGGTCTTCCAGCTGCCGTAGGTAGTAGCCCCTTGGCGTACGGGGAATGAGGACCGTGTTTGAAGTTGTACTGTCATATTTCAACATATTGAAATACCATGTTGAAGGTATGGACCGTAATCTGCCACTCTGGTCCAATGCGGGTTGGCAGATTTTGAGTCATGTTAGTCTGAGGCCTCCGCCTTGACCTGTCCGCCAGGGTTGACCCTCCCAGGAGCATAGACTCCAGACGGCATAGCTCAAAGCTTCATTGCCCTACTCAAACCCCTTTACCACGTCAAGGTCTGATCCACAAAGGGAATATATATATATATATATATATATATATATATATATATATATATATATATATATATATATATATATATATATATATAAATAATGTAGAATGATGAATAATGCAGACAGTTCTTTTGGTAGGGTCTAGTACGTTGAGCTTTGCAAAACTGTAAGAAAACGTACTCGAGCACAAACACGCCGATTCAGCATGCAGCTAGTGCAAAAAACTTTGGAAGAAAACAAGGCACTTAACAAAGCTAAACAGTAGCTGAGGAGGAAAAGGACACACATTTTTCCTTAATGCGTAAGGATGGCACAGTGTACAGGGAACGGTCGGAAATGTTAAAGGTTGTTCGAAGATTTTATTCAAAGTGGTCCAAGAGGCTTGTATATAATACTATAGTTTTACTTCATTTTACCTATTGTATGTCTGTGCTGATACCATGTAATAAGGAGAGTATTGGTAGACTTCAAATAGAGCAGAACAAGACTATGCGTGTACTATTGAACTGTAATAGGTATACACCGATAGAGGTAATGTTGCGGTCATTGGATTGGTTTTCAGTTGCGCGGGTCATTGAAGGCGCTAACATTCAATTGATATATAAAATAAAACATAATTTGTTGCCCCATTATTTGAATACTTTTTTGGTACAAAGAGTAAATATACATTCTTACGATGTCCGTTCTAAGAACAATTATGATGTACCAATTGTGAGAACTACTGCTCTCCAGAAGACATTGTTTTGGGAAGATGTTTGTCTCTTCAATGCTTTGCCCGCCCCCATAGGGAGCGCTCCTAATGTGCATGTATTTAATAGACTGTTAAATTATTATTTGAATAATATTGTTTTATCATTTGAACAATGTTGGTTATTGCCTTTTGATTGTATTTTCTTTTGTTAAGATTTTTTAGAATTTTTCTTACTTTTATTTTTTTTTGTATATTGATTTTGTTTTGTTACTATTAGCAGCATATGCTAAATAAAGTGTGTATTTATTTATTTATTTACAAGATATAAAGAACATATTACTCACATTAGATATGGGAGAAATGGAAAATCTTGTGTTGCCCAACATGCAATCGAACATGACCACAGTATAGATATTAGTAATTTAAGACTAATTAAAAGTGTTAATAATAATAGGGCTTTGGATGCATATGAAAGCATTCAAATATAAAAATGTAAGAAAATCATGAACCGAGATAAAGGACCTATTCCTTTCAGTCAACTTTTTCAATTATTAATGTAAGGCTTAGTAAACTTTACGGTTCATTATTTTTACACGCTTTGTTAATTATGGTTTTTACATAAATAGAACATTGTTTAGTTTTAGAATTAGATTAAATCATCTCCTGATAATGCTAACATGGTTAGCGAAACGTGCGTCGAGCTGTTCAAAAACGTGTTTTGGTGTTTAGTGGTAAATCTCTTCAAGTTTAAGGTTTCAATAATAAAAAAAAATAAAAATTACATTTCGAATACATCGATAAAAATAAAATCAAAATACTTAAATTTATCACCGCGTGAGTCGAAAAACGCAGCCATCTTGTACCTCCACTAGACACAAACTAACAAATCTTAACTCGATCAGGGGGCCGCTGCATGCAAGTAAATAAAATCCGCAAAAATAAGCTTGCGCAGGCTTGAGATGAATTTTAAATTATCTGCACGTATACCCTCAGGCCGAGGCCGCACTATATTTTTTTCCAGGGAGCGGTTAACCGCTTTATAGTGCGGCCTCGGCCTTAGGTGTAAAGCTTGGCCGCACTACAGCTAAAACGCTGTGGTTTTTAACCGTGTGATTTTGTGAGTTAAGAAAACTAATACAACCGACCGCACTTGCGTTTTTTTCCTTCGACTGATTTTAAAACCGTGAAATATGGCTCGCGGTTAATTATCCCGCGGAGGCTACCGGCCGGGGTTAATCGATAGATGATAATCGTGATCTGGAAATTTTAAACGAAATGACTTAGTAGATTATGATTCTGACAAGACTATAACTGAAATGCTTTGCTTTTTATATTTTTTTGCAAACATATTTTTTCATGTTAGGTTTCAGAAAGGCAACAGATAAGTTTGGTGGATTGCGAGGGAATGGTTTGAGTTGGATTGGAATTGACATAAAAATTAGACATCTAAAATTCATTCATATTGGATTTTAAAATCATTGGTTTTACCATTCACTGGAAAGTTGAATAATACTAGTTTTCAGCAAAACAATGCAGAACATTCGTATTCACTTGTTGAATTAGATACAATGTTGAAAACATTAACAATAAATATGTTGACAAGTTAATATCAGTATTTTGACCATACCATACAAAATATTTAATCAAAACAACATAAAATTCATAGCCATAAAGACAACAGATGCCGGTATGAAAATGAACAAAAGGAGTATTGATAAATAGACCCGCGCAGAATACGGAGTAAATGGGATTGTTATGTAAAGCCTCAGAAAAAACTTCGGGAAAGTAAATAAGAAAAAGAACGTTGAAAGTAACAAGAAAGCGTAAAAAAGGAAGCTTTAAGCTTTTGTAGGAGTTGCGTGTTGAAAAATATATTAATTTGAACCAGTGTTTTACGAAATATTGGACGCATTGTTAGTGCGAAATGCGAAGAGTTTTCCATTAAGAGCATCAGCAAAGCAAGAGCAAAGAGCATTTTGAAACCTAATAACAGCATCAAATTTATATGTTAGTCGTACTTGGTGTCAATTCAACATGGAAAGATACACAATACACGAATCGAACTACAGAACAGTTGAAAGGTAACCACTTTAGGGAATGAATAATCTTTTCCGACGAAGTTTGCCTCTGGCATAATGGATTTGTAAACAAAGATAACTGAAGAATTTCGACCGATGAAAATCCCCAAGTGATTCAGGAGTTAGCTCTTCATCCCCAAAAAGCCACTATTCGGTGCAGTTTTTGGGCTGAAGGAGTTTGAAAGGACGTTTTGTAGTAAAAGAGCTGAATAGGACCTTTTTTTGTAAGGCGATGATGGAAATCGTCTTACCCTTACGGTAAAAGCTAAAGGAATATCTAACTATATCAGAATATTTTGCTAACATATATATAGAATATTCTGAATATCTTTAAACTGAACTAAGGGGGGTATAAACAATGTGTTCTTTTAATCAGATCGGCGACTTGTTAGACATCTTGCCAGACAATCGATTTAATGAAAGAAAAGTTCCCTGGATGCGTTATTTCGTGGAAAGTCAATACCAACTGGCCAGCGAGATAATGCGATTCTACTCTCTTCTATTATTTTTTTATGGGGTTGTTAAATCTGTAATTTACAGATATAATACTCAAATAATTATTGATTTTAAACGAAACAGTCAGGCCACCATAGGAAATACAAACCCAGTTTTCGATTACTGTTTCACACATATCGCGTGGTGTATTTTCTATGGCGACCTGATTGTTTTGTTTAAAATCAAGATTTTTTGGGTTGTATATCTATAAATCATAGATTTAACATAACCCCACAAAAAATAATCGAAGGACGTAAAATCACAAAATCTTGCTAGGAGGATGACATTACCATTTCGCGGAATTACGCGCCTAGGAATTTGTTTTTATATAAATCGATTGTCTGGCAAGATGTGTAACAAAACCAAAATGGTTTTAAATAGGATTTCTCCACATACACATTATGATTTCTGCAAGATGCTAATAGTAATATTGTGCATATTCTGCCTGTCCGATCCTGCATAGCTAGTTTATCGTTTAATTTTCACCATAATGTAATATTGTAAAAATCAATAGCGGATCAAAAACGTATTGGCACACCAAATATTTCTAACGTGACATATAAGAAACTCAGTATACTTTTTTGAAAACATTTTTATTGTGCAATGAATAAATATAAATATAGTTTGTTTAAACAAATAGTATAAGCCAAAGAACTTATTTATACAAAAGTGTAATTAATTAAATATCAAACCATTTTTATAATGTTAAAAAATTATTGGCAGAAAATGTTTTTTTATATTAAGAAAATTTCCTTTAAATGGTTAAAACATTTAATCATTCTCTTATCCATTATTATTGTTATAATTCCATTAGCATCAATTATTGTTTGTAATTTTGTTTGCATCGAAGAAAGAAGATTCTGAATTAGCTCAGGCCCATTTTTTCCTGTTTCTTAATCAACACATTTTTGGATGAAATTCTGCGTTTTCTCTCTTTCAAGCCTAACAGATACTATAAAAATCCAATTGGATTTACATCCGGAGACTGAGGAGGTGACTTAAATTGCCTATGAACATTGTACAACATCAAAAATGTTGTTTTATGCTTAGGATCTTCATCTTGCTGGAACTTTTCATATGTAGATTATGGGTCAAAATATTAATTCGGTTCGTCGATTGAAAATTCGGTTTTCTCCAACAAACTTCCATCCATTTGAACCGAGAATATTTTACTCTTACTAGAAAATATACACTATTAGAAAAGTATATTGGTGAACCGAGAATATTTTACTCTTACCAGAAAATATACAGTATTAGAAAAGTATATTGGTTTATTAAAATAAGTTTATGCAAACTCAATTATGTTTTTGCGATTAACCTCACTAATGAAAGATTTTTTGTCTGCGCTCTAACGTACTTATTGAAACCATGCATAAAATTTTTTACAGTTGGAATATGTTTCGAACTAAAACTAATTTCTAATCCATTATCTATCTGCTCGTGAACAAATCACAGCTGTATTTTTTTTAACTCTTAAATTTCTTAAACATTTTCCTTCCTCATTTCAACTTTTGCCATTTATCTCCAAACTTTTTCCCTCCTGCAAAGTGTTTTAATATTTACTAAAAACCAAAATACATTACCGAACAAGTTAAATGAGTCTTTTTTGTCAAATATAAAATACATTAGAATTATAGACAATATTAATAAAACAAATTACCAATATTTATATATCATGTGTCTGTCCTTTGGTCAGTGGCGGCTCGTGAGGAAGGCGTTGGGGCGTCACTCTTCCAGCATTTATCACAGTAAACAATTTTTCAGAGCAAAACACTATATTTAATTTCCTTTCAGTTTCTTTCTTTAATTCATTTTCCTGGCACATTCCTTCTTTTTCATAGCACTAGAATTATAAATGAGGAAGGGGAAAGCAAAAAGAATTATTTAGCTGCACTATTTTCTTCTACGCCCTCCCACTTTAAAAACCCACGAGCCACCACTGCATTTGGTCATCATAATACATATTTCACATCAATTCTTCTATTGAAACTTTTGGTGTGAAACTAAACTTGAAGAGATTTACCCCTAAACACCATATCACTTTTTTTTATTTCTCGACCCACGTTTTGTTAATCATGTTAGCATTATCAGGAGATAATTTAATCTAATCGATTGCTAACATGATGCATAGATGCTCACATGGTTAGCGAAACGTGCGTCGAGAAGTTTAAAAAAAAAGTGATTTGGTGTTTAGTGGTAAATCTCTTCAAGTTTACATATTTTACAGTTAAATGTTTTTTATCCTGCTTTAAATTTTGAGTCATTAAATAGTTGTTGAACTATATTATGGCAATGATCGTTCTATAAAGATAAAGGTTTTTAGTCATATATATATATATATATATATATATATATATATATATATATATATATATATATATATATATATATATATATATATATATATATATATATATATGCAGGCTCATTTTAAATCAATTAGTTGGCCGTAATGGGTTTCGAGCTTGACATAAGCTCCGAACTACATTCATTCATTGAATATCTATTAATATGGTTTAGCATTCTCCGTGTCATCAACCGTATGATTTAATCTTTGGCATATCGAGGAGCCTACCGACTAAGACTAACGTAGAAGACCTCCCAAAGGCATTGCATTGGGCGTTATCCAGCCATGTTATTGGCGTGACTGAGGGATGTTATCTTTTCGGTCTTTACATATTTGCTTAGAAACATTCAAATAGCTTTTAGAAGAATAAAATAGGAGAAAGGAACTCCCACTGTTGTAGGTGTCATACGCCAAAGCGCCAATGTGGCCGGCTAAGTATTCAGTAATTTTTTTTTATTTAGCGAGAATGCGCTTTTTCATTTAGCCTAAAACATAAATAAGCCAAGAAATGATGCTGTTTGACATACATTGTGGTCTGGAGTAGTTACCGTTTTCTTGAAGATGACCTAACACTTTTCGTATACAGGAAATTTAAGAAAATGATGAACTTCCGTTTACTGAAAAGCTCTACAGATCCTGAAAGCCTAGGACATAATATTTACAATATCGTATTTTAAATATCACCAGTTATAATATTGCATATGTGCTTCCCCTATTTAATTCCATCTTTACCAGCTCCTCTGCTGCACAGCCTGGAGTATCCTTCTCCACTCCTTTCTATTCTATTGTTTGCTATTTCCTTCCATCGTTGTCGTATCTAAATCTTTTTGCACTTAACCAAGCTATCTCAATTTCTGCGCTTTCACAAATGTTATTATATTTAGAATTTTGTACAGTTCTTCTAGCTCATAGTTTGTTCTTCTCCTCTATCCCTCCTCAGTTCTCATTCCTCCATATAGAGCTCGTAACATTTTAATCTGTCACCGTTTCAGTTTCTCTTCCTCTATTGTAGGTCTTATTACTGTTGTATATATTGTTTTGTGGTTCTGGACACATAGTTAGACTTTATCAATGCCTTGATATATTCCATATTTTCCACATTTTCCACTATGTAGCAGAATTTTTGAACCCTTTCGAAAATATATTATTTTCCATCACTGGCTGCCATGGTCATGCTTCGATCTTTTGCCGATAGCTGTTGCATTTGTCCCATCGGTCCCCATGGTTCTTTTTAGTTCCTTTTTGGTTCTGGCCAGTATAGACCGATCATCTGCCAATGCGAAGAATTGGTGTTTGATGTTGTATATTTTATCATCAGTTCTCAGCTTGCTGTTCCTTACTATCATCTTCAGTATCAAATTGAAGAGAGTCATTGACAGAGGGTATTCCTGTCTAAAACCTAAGACATCCTATACAACCCTATCTCTTGTTTCCTCCAAGGACATCCTTATTAAATTAATGAGGTTTTGGGTATTTCTATTTGGTTCATTCCTTGATACATTTTTCCCTAATTATTGTGTCATAGGCTTGCTTAAAGTCTATAGAGAGGATATGCAGCTCTATTTTATATTCATAGCAAGTTACTTGGATCTCTTTCAGGGTAAATATTTTGTCTGCCGTAGATCTGTTGTTTCTGAACCCTACCTGGTACTCACCTATGACTTTTTCCGCATATATATTTAATCTTCTATTTATTATTTGACAAAGTACTTTGGACTGCATGTGTCTACCAATGCTATACCTGAATAATTTTTAAATATCGATCTATCTCATTGTTTGTACATTGGGTAAATTAAGCCTTTTGACTATTTAGCCGGCATCTTCTAGTGAACTTTCATATAAGGAAAAAAAACGTCAAAATTTTATATAATTTAAAATTTAAAAAAAAATTGTTAGAAAGCCTCAATAGTTAAAAACTCTAACTTTTTTTAAGGAATTATATTTTTTTATTGATCATTTGCATGATAAAAGATTGAAGACGATTATATTAAAAAATTAATTTTAATCAGCCAATTTAATCAGCCAATTCTTTATTTTTTCGATATATCTTAAGTAAAGGAAAACATTATATGTATTACATTATATACAATCATATTAATTAAAAACATTGTATGAGATTATACATGGTAAATTAGACACAACCAGAATTTGGAAATAATTTAGAACCTGCAGCGCCATCTCAGAACAACAAGACGAACTAAGTAAAGATTCCATTTTTTTTAAATTATTTTCGCTGTATATTAGAAGGAATTCTACTAGAGAAGCTTAAAAATATCGATTAGATTGTTTTGCGTTTTAGTAAATCGATGCGATTTTTCTCTAGATAGATTTTATTAATATAATGTAGGGCATTTGTAGAGTGCTTTTATTGTTGAGTTTGTCGATATTCCTCTTGATAGAGGAATTAAACAAAAATCATTATTAGATTTTAAATGATTTTAAATAATTATAAAAGCAAAAGTAATTTATAAATTAATAACTAATTGACATAGTTATCATTATATTGCATTTAAAATTAAAAATATTTACATATAACCAATATGTAACATAAAAATATTTATGCAATATTTATATTGTAATGACAAAATTGCTAAATAAAGGGTTCTTCAATAAGAATATCAGAACTTTTAAATGAGGTACAGTAATAACTAGAACTACAACTGACAATGACATTAAGTTAATGCATTCTGGATATCCGTTTTTCGATTTTTACGCATGTCTCGTGGTATATTCCCAATGGTGACATGGATGTTTTGTTTAAGGTCAAGAATGGTGTGCGGATTGTTTCTGTAAATATGTCTATTTGTGTATAACCATGCAAAAAACAATCCGAAGACATGTGATCGCATAATCTTGGTGGCCAGTTGATATTACCATTTCGCAAAATAACGCGCTCAGGAAACTTTTCTTGCAATAAATCAAATGTCTGACCAGATTTGTATCAAGTCGCACCGCCTTATTGAAAGAAAATTATTATTTACATCCATATTTATCACTTCAGGCCGAAAATATTCTATAGCACTTACCATTAACCATTCAATGCCCATTAACCATTAACCATTTCTATGTTCGCTTTCAAAAAAATACGGTATTATCAGTTCTTAAGCCATATAACCGTATCAAATAGTAACTTTTTATGGATAAATAGTTAACTCCTACATTAATTGAGGATTTCATTGACCCAAATTCTATCGGAAAAGATTATTTTTTTCCCAAAGTGGGGATCACTTTCAACTTCCAATATCTATGCGTTGTTGAATTGTGTATCTTTATACGGTAAATTGACGCAATGTACTGAACACTGTAGTCTATGAGTAACATTTACATTTAGTAATGCAGCATACGACAGTAATGCCGATATTACGTTTCAAAGTTCTGACATTCTAATTGAAAAACTCTTTATAAGAGAAGAGGGAAAGTTTGCAATGTACACCTTGTCAATAACGTGTCCTTTATCATCATTAAGAGCTGGTTAAAGGTGTGTGTTATCTTAAGCGTAATGTATGGAAACTAAACAATAATTTTGATTTTGGAACTTTTGGCGTAAAATATAAACTTTATAAAGAGTTTGCCTCTAACACTAAAACGCGCGGATCTCCTGATGATGTTGAACTGATAATGAACTCGCGTCTTACAATTTGAATACGTTTTGATTTGATAATAAAATTTATAATGTATTGATCTAATTGTAAATTAATTAAAGATAGCTGAAAATATTTTAATACTATAAGAATTTTTCAGGTCTCTAAAAATTATTTCGCAAAACCGTGAAGTAAAGCTACACGTGATAGCTGATATTATAATGATATAGAAAGAAAGTGTTCTTCTATTCTCTAGTTGCTTTTCCTTTCTGTCCAAGATACACGTACTTGTTTATAGTTTCTAGATTGTGGTTTTAAATAAACATAATTGTATGATCGCCGTGAACGGCTTTAATGATATTAGCAACTTTCTCGAATGATACAATACTAATATAGTTTTAACTAATTTGATTATGGTTTTAAATAAACATATTTCTAAAATCGTTGTGAGCCTGAACTTAACCCGGAAAATTGCGAACATAAGATCCCAATTGCTTGAAATAGTGGTAGGAAATTAGATTAACAGAATGCGCTTTGTCAGAAATAGCCACGTCGAATATTTGTCCGAAAGTGTTTTCAGGCATTAATAGCATAGAATGCTATTGCACATAAAATAAATAGTTTCAAGGCATCTAATTTGGTTGTTGGTTATTTGAATTTTGGACGCACTAAAAGATCACCCTATATATTATCCTTGGCCTTATTTTACCGGCCAATTAATGCCAATCTACAGGTGTTTACTATATTTCTATTCTTCGGCTATATACTTTTTCTATTCTTGGTTCCTGGTTATAGTCAATACGCCTATGCTGTAAATAAGTTCGTATTATATCATTATCGTCTAGCGATAGCGCCCCCCAGTAAGTACTGCAAATGGGGGGCGGCCGTGGTGTATTTACCTATTAAGGAAATTAATATAATGAAATAATTTGAAACTACTTAGTGATTTTATGAATACATATTTTTTCTAGCTATCTAAAATTTGTAAATTATTGCCATCGCTTAAATAAGCATTACAAAAATTAAATTAGCATTAGGTATACATATACTTAATTCGGTTTAGTATTGTCGGTGACAAGTCTTCGCAAGTTGGTAAGCAGAGACGCGATTCATGCAATGAAGCATATTTCGATAAAAAAATGGGACCCTGCAATGACTTATTTACTGAGCAAGTGCACAGGCATAGCAAACAAGTAAAGGCATACAAGTTCATGCGTGCACGAAATAAAATCGATAAAAAGCAGGGATAACTATAGGAATAACTTATTATTTTTATGTGCTTTGAAAATCATCTATATTCGTAAATGATAAGTTATTTATAGCTATTATTTTTATAACTGTCTATAAATCTGTTGAAAAATTAATTTATTTAAACCGTGTCAAATTTTATATTTGAAACTGTCTGAAAGTAAGAAGAAATGCTGGCAGTACAGTATTGAGTATTTAGAATATGTGTTTACGCACTCTCCTACAAACCAATCATTAAATATACGTTTAATTTGCCAAAAAGTTTTTTCATATGCAGCCATGAAGATAAACATAGATCTGATATACATTCTGAAAAAAGGACAAAGATTTATCCTATTTTCAACCTGCTGGAAAAGAAATATTTAAAACAGCCAATGATATCGAACCTTTTTGCGTCGTCTTCTAAACAAGAAAATGATGGACTTCGAGCTTCATATATTATTTCGTTGTTAATTGCAAAACTGGGAAAACCACACGCAATAGGCGATGAATCAAGTCAAAGGACGAAAGAAGTAAGAAAAACTTTTCTTCATCATAAGACACTGTCAGATATTATCAAGAAAATTCCTCTGAGTAATAATTCAGTGCAATGAAGAATATATAAAATGGCTAAAGACACTGAAATATCATAATTCGATTACTTAAAGACTTGAAAATGTTCCATTCAACTCGATGAATCAAGTCTAGCAAATAACGAAGCCCTACTCTCGTCATACGTCCGATCATAATAGAAAAAAATAAATTGTCAAGAGTTATTATTTGCTAAAAATCTAGAAACCGATACAAAGGGATAATCGATATTTGATACCATGAACAAGTATTTTCAAGAGAAAGAAATTAAGATTCGTAATATTTTGTCAACTAGTACAGATTTAGAACTTTGTAGTGAAAATGACGAAGATAATCAATTGCTGCTACACACAGAAGTTCATTGGCTCTCAAAAGGTATTTGTCTGAATCGTTTTTTCAATCTATATGACGCAATTCTGAATTTCCTTGAAAACAAAGATGAAAAAACTGCTCGAAAAGCTGATTATATCTAAAAATAAATTCGTATATTGAACAGAGCTTTTTGAAATATTTGATGATGTCAAACAAAATCTAGGTAGGGGTGAATACAGCTACTTTTAGTTATAGCTACAAAACAGACTGCGCTTTACTGAGTGTGAGGATTTGCGACTCATGTCAACGAAATTGGAACCCGATATTAACAAACTAGTAAAACTCCGACAGCTTTAACTATCTAGAATAGATACAATTGTTTCTTTTTATTTTTCTCTCGTAACTTGTATGTTTTTATTTTTGTTGAACTGATTTTTAGTTTGACCCTTAATTCAGGTGTCATTACTATTTTTGATTCTACTAAGAAATGGTCACTTCCAATCTCATAGCTTCTCTTGACTCTGGTGTCCCAGATTATTTTACTCAACGTTTTTGTTACTATTACATCTATCTTTGTATATATATCTTTGGGTTGAAATATAGTGTTTGTTATAATGAGATAATTCTCTAGACATAATTCCAATAGTCTTCTACCACGAGTAGTTATTATGTCTTCTCCATATCTACCAATTGTTGGTGCATATTTTGTTACATTGTTTACCTCCTTTATGTTCGTATCACCTACACTTATGGTTTCGTTTTAAGTCACTCTATCATTTTTTATAGCGTGTTGCAAAACTTTTTTTTCTCTGCACTTTCGTCCTTACTTTGAACATATGCTCGCTTGCTAATATGATCTATTTTTTCTTTCTGATAACTGCACACCTCTATTTTAGTTAATTTTTGGTTTGTAAATATAATACTACTGTATTATTTTTACCCTCTAGTATTTATTTTTTTACAATTTCTTGCATCACATTTTTTAAATAGAGACATAACTACTGATGCAATCTGCTTATTTCATTTTTGCTTAGTTTTGCGTTAGTTACTTCTAATAGTACTTTTCGATAAATTTTAATAGTTCAGATAAACCCCCATCATGTTCTAAAGATATCTCAATTTTTACTTTCTTATTGCAACTTCCAATTGTTCTCATATAATTGCTTTTTTTGTTTTGTTTGACAACACTATATAAACTGTTTTGGTTTTTAAACATTATATAACTGACATTACTTAACCAGTATATAACTGAGTTTGGTTGTTGTGTTATGTAGACATGCCAGTTTTATAATGGATAAAACACTTGAAAGAAGTGATTATATATATATATATATATATATATATATATATATATATATATATATATATATATATATATATATATATATATAATGATAGTTTATCGGGTATCCCATGTTGAACTGAATGTCCACTGGTGGACGGTTTCGTTTTTGCAGCACAGCATTTGTCGTCGAAACACCGTCGAGTAAACGCTTTGAAAATGATGGATGAGATTCCGTCGAAACGTCAGCGAAACCGTCCACCAGTGGCAATTCAGCTAACACGGGATACCCGAAAAACTATGATTACATTTCACACCCGTGAAAACATTCGTCAAAACATATATATATATATATATTATATATATATATATATATATATATATATATATATATATATATATATATATATATATATATATATATATATATATATATTGCATACATCCGTGCTATCCGTGATGCACGTGTCTGCAATTTCGTCACCAGTTACCCCATCATAAAGTTGGTAGGTGACTGGCGAGAATGGAGAGCTAGCTTCGTGAGCTCGTATGTAACGACCCAAGTATTGTATTTTGCATTTGATTTGTAATGTTGTTTGCTTGCGGTGATGAAATTATTTTTATTTTTTTCAGCTCGGTTACAAAATTCGCCTTCATGCTGCCCAGCATGTCTATCACAAGGGGGATCATGATTACTTTATATTTTGGATGTAATTCACTTAGACTCTAAACACATTTCGGGTATTTTGTTATTTATTTCTGCTTCTTTTCTAGATATGTTGATATCTGCTGGATACGAGTACTCCAGCACTTAAAAGATACTTTCTTTTAAATCCTGTATTACTAGATCCGGATTATTAGCTTCTATTTTTTTTTCGAGTTTCAAACGGAAAATTCCAGAAAATTTTGCACAGTTGGTTGCAATCATGATTACTTTATATTTTGGATGTAATTCACTTAGACTCTAAACACATTTCGGGTATTTTGTTATTTATTTCTGCTTCTTTTCTAGATATGTTGATATATGCTGGATACGAGTACTCCAGCACTTAAAAGATACTTTCTTTTAAATCCTGTATTACTAGATCCGGATTATTAGCTTCTATTTTTTTTCGAGTTTCAAACGGAAAATTCCAGAAAATTTTGCACAGTTGGTTGCAAACTACTGATTCAATTTCATGCGGTACATAATATGTTTTAATCTCTTTATCAATATTATAGAATAATCTAATACGGTAATACAGAATCTTTAGCGCCGAATTGTGTCTCTCTGTATAAAGAGTCGGTGCCTAGTGAGAGCAAGCACTAAGGATATGCATTAACGTTGAATGAATGGTGAATGGTTTTTTACAAACCTGATAGGTTGTGCTGATGTTTTCGTGAAGTATTTCAGAGCGGTACCATCTCGTGGCAATAACTCCATCCTGGGCTGCCGTTATTATTATTATTATTATTATGCTCATCCTTACTAAAGAATCTCAGCTCATGCTGGCCGATATTTCAATGCCAAGATGAAAAAGCAATTCAGCTCCTCTCACCCTAGCATAATATCTTACGAACAATGTGACACGTCTGCAAGAGCACGGCACGCTGTCCCACTATGGCAATCGATCTCGAGATACCGAGGCTCTCGAGGTTCTTTGAAAATCTCTTACTTATCAGGCCTTCGGCGGATATAACGAAGGGCACTACATCTACCTTACTCAGTTTCCACTGGTTCTTCAAGTCGTATGCCAGATTTTCATACTTTGTGGATTTTTCTATCTCAGTTTTTCTATTGTTGTGAGATAGTGGCACTGCGATGTCAATTATAAAAGCCCTTTTGTCCTTTTTGTTGATTAGAACAATCCCGGCTGTTATATTATTATTATTATCACAAACATGATTCATCGATCTTCTCAGCCTAGGCTGGTCGGGTTTACAATGCCAGAATGAGAAAGCAGTTCAGCTCCTCCCATTCAGCTTAGTACCTTACGAACAATGTGGTAAGTTTGTAAGAGAACTGCTCGTGGTCCTACTGTGGTAATCGATTTTGAAACACCAAGAATTTCCAGATTTTTGGAAAAGGTTTTGCTTACTAGGCCTTCGGCGGATATAACAAAAGGTAACACCTCCACTTTCTGGAGCTTCCATTGATTTTTTAGATCAATTGCAAGATTTTCGTACTTCGCGACCTTTTCCATTTCAGTTTTTCTGATGATATGAGATAGTGGTATCGCAATGTCAATTATGAAAGCTCTCCTCTGCTTTTTGTTAATTAGAACAATATCCGGCCTATTATAGTCAACCGTCCGATCTGTTGTAATTGGTCTATCCCAGTAAAGAATTGTATCGACTGACTCAAGTACGGGGGAAGACGTGTACTTGTAATATGGTGGAGGCATCTTATCAAATAGCGAGTGCTTTAAAGCGATTTGCTGGTGTATAATTTTCGCCAGCTGATTATGCCTGCCTAGGTAAGCATTCGGGGCAAGGACTGGACACCCTCCAACAAGGTGTTCAATTGTTTCTCCTACACCACCGCACTTCCTACACTTGTCGACAACATCCATGTGTAGAATATGTCTTTCATAATTTTTTGTCCTTACTACCTTATCTTGAATGGCTATCGCGAAGTCTTCTGTTTCTGTTCCATCGGTAAGCCAGTTTAGAGACAAATATTTGTCAATGGAGTCATCCTGAAGTGATTTAGTAAAGTTCCCATGTAATGTCTGTTGTTTCCATTCTTGAACGATATCCTTCAGTGCTGTTCTACTATCAATACGATTTTGTTTATTTAGATTTAGTGGGGTGAAACCCTGGTCCTTCTTAACAACCAGTTTCATTAGTGTGCTATGTGAACTAATGAAGCGCTCTCCCATCCTATTCTCCTGATTGAGACAAAGATTCTTGACATTCACAAGCCCTCTGCCTCCCAACTTTCTTGGAATATATAGCCTTTTTGTGGACGAATTGGGATGTAAACATCGGAAATTTGTCAATGTTCTTCGTGTCAATCTATCCAGTTCATCAAGATCTGCTTCAGACCTTTTAACAATGCCAAAAGAATATGTTAGAGTTGACACCGCCCAGCCATTGATCGCTTTAATGAGGTTTCCACCGTTCAGTTTGGTGTTTAAGATTTTTGTCAGTCGTTTTTGGTACAAAGTGGAAAAATTTTTCTTTAATAGGCTATGATCAAATTTATGATTTTGAAGCATTCCTAAATATTTGTATGAGTCTTCTGATGCTAGTTCTTGTATACCGCAGACTGTTGAATGTTGTTCTTTTATTATTCCCTTTTGTATGCTGATTGTGGAGCATTACTCGAGTCCGAATGACATTTTGATATCCTTACTAAATATTTCGACTGTTTTTATTAATGAATTTAGTTTCTCTCTTGTTTCTCCATAGAGTTTTAAGTCGTCCATGTATAGCAAATGAGATAGTTTCCTGGAATTTCTCATGTCAAGTTTGTAGCCAATATTGCTAGTGTTAAGTAATGTGGACATCGGATTCAACGCTAGACAAAACCAAACAGGGGAAAATGAATCTCCCTGAAATATTCCTCTCTCGATATTTGTTGTTCCAATGTACTGTTGGTGGACAAATAAATTAGTCTTCCATTTACTCATGAGATACCTTAAAGAGTTTGTAATCTGCGGACAAATTTTGTAGATGTTCAAAACTTCTAATAACCAATCATGTGGGACACTATCGAAAGCCTTCTTGTAATCTATATAGCACATATTCAAATTGCGCTTTTTTGTCCGGGCTTGCGCAAGAACTACAGCATCAATCGTCAGTTGCTCCTTGCATCCCATACTTGCCCTAATACTCCCTTTCTGCTCATCTTCTAATATGTTATTATAGTCACAATGTTGGTACATTTTTTCATTGAGCAGGGCTGTGAATAATTTATACAACACGGATAAACATGTTATCGGTCTATAGTTACTGGGTTGGTTAGCATCACCCTTTTTATATAACTAATATGTATTTCCCTCCATCAGAAAGTCGGGGAAAGTATCAGGATTCACCATTATTTCTTTAAATGCATCAACAAGTACCTGATAAACAGCTATGAAGTTTTTGATCCAGAAGTTCTGTAATCCATCTGGCCCAGGTATCTTCCAGTTTTGAGTGTTTTTGATGACAGTGCATATGTCAATCGCTTCAAGACCGTTGATCAGTCTGTTTTCGAATTGTTGCAACCCACGGGGCCATTTTTTCATAACCATCAGATCTTTTCCAGACAGATTTCCAGTATTTCTCAAAGGTAGATACATTCACATTTTCATGTTTTGACTGGTTACCCTGAGCTTCTAGTTCTCTATAAAACTTCTGGCTATTTTGAAACATTGCATTTTGGTGTTTTCGTTTTTCTGTCTCATTGTATCTGGCTAGTCTGGCTCCCTTCGTTTTAGCCTTCTGTCTAAATCGATCTTTCAGGTCTAATAATTTATCGCGAAAGTTTGACTCTTCAAATCCAATGCCAGATTTTTTAGCAATTATTTTCGTTTTTTTCGTCACTTTGCTAGATGTATTTCCAGCAAGATACTCAGAAATAATGTCAACCTTCGCTCGAAAATCTTTGATATCAGTTTCCAGGCGCTTTTTCCAGGCAGGTATATCTTTTTGTATATTACGCCTTGTCGCATTGAGGGTGTAAGTTTTTTGACCTGAAACCTCGATTACAGTTACTGCTGCACAGTACAACGCAAGATGTATGTCACTAAGGTTCATTATCCCCGATAAATGCGATTCCAAAACTTTATTGACCTGCATTATAGTAAAGCGGGATTTTGCAATTTTGCGCAGAATGGGTATTTTTGGCCTATTTAGTGGATTTGAGCCAGTAAAATGAGCCAATATACTGTAAAATCTTTCTCGTATGTTAAAAAAGTTTGCATTCATGACTGTTTCTTCATTTTGAGTTGATGATATTTCTGTTGTTAGGATTGGAGTTTGTACTACCGGTTGGTTCTCTGTGTTCAAGTTAAGGATATCCATGTTATTTTCTTGAGGTGGGTCATATGTAATGCTTTGGAGTAATTTATTACCGACTTCTCTCTTGATGGTCATTAATTCTGTTTCGGTAAGATATTTTTTTCTTAATATAAGATTTTTACGGTCTGCTAAGTTTTGTTCCGATAACTGTGTTTCAGCAAACCTCTTCTTATATTCTTGGTGAAGTGCACTTCTCCATCCAGGTAGCGGTATATCTGCACACTGGTTCACGTAATAATAGGCACTCATTACTTCAATATTCATTTCACGTGTCCATCTAATACGTGGAGTGCGCTCGGTCCTGCTGACAGCCCTCCTTATGGGGGGCGAGCCAGCCGGTACCTGATTATTAGCTCCTGCTTTTTGTTGGGTTTGTATTGAAGTCTCTGGTGTTGATTGACTATTATATTCTGATTGTGGATGGATTTTTTCAGTTGCCTTGTTCATTGCCATTCTTGTGGTGCCATAGAGTGGGGAGTTGCCACTCGCTCCAGACTCACCACCCCCGGACAAATCCTCCCGACGGTTCCGAAGGGTTCTTGTCCGCAAAACCCTACCGCCTTGGATAATATCATTATATGTTTCAATTTCCATAAAAATTTTTTTGGGTTCAAGGGAAAAAACGGTCACCCAAGGCAGAGCCCCGATTTACCATGGGAAAGCTATTTACTACCGGAGGGCGCTAGGTATCCGGAGACATCGTTAGAGACACTTTAACCTTGTGCCATTTAGCTCCTCGGCACGAGGGATTTCCATCTTGAGCTTGGGGTTTTTTTTTCCAGAGGTGTACTCTTCTCAGCTCGGGAAGGTGGTGGCGCCACTCACCAAGCGGTCTATCCGCCCCCTGCTTTTGCTATTATTATTGCTTATTATTATTATTATTATTATTATTATTATTATTATTATTATTATTATTATTATTATTATTATTATTATTATTATTACCTCCCGCGCTTGCTTGATTTAGCCTAAAGGCGTTCGCACTCCCTCTAAGGGGAACATTGACTTATCCCAGATCTCCTAGATATCAGAAGGATTAAGCTCTGTGGGGGCAGTTTCCCTGTTATCGGGTCGCAAGGTGACGCTAGAATTCTTTGACGTTCCTGAGTTGTTCAAGAACTTCCGAACGGTTCTCGCTGTTCCCAGTAGTGCTGTTTTCTGCATGGGCTTGAAAAGTTGCTCGTTGAGATCCAATACTTTTATGTTTTTCAGCAGGCTCTTTGGAATAACACCAGTTGTTAATATTATTATGGGAACTATTTCTACGCTTTTCATGTCCCATTGTTTTTTAACTTGCTTTTGAAGTTCCTGGTATTTCTGAATTTTTTCCCTTTGGTTCTTTATATATATTATATATATATATATATATATATATATATATATATATATATATATATATATATATATATATATATATATATATATATATATATATATATATATATATATATTATTTATTAGGAATGGCCACATCCTAATTAATAGAGCGCGTTTAGATGATTTATCCACAGTAATAATATCGGACCTGTTGTGATACAGTCTTCGCTCAGTACGGTTCCAATAGATCTTATTATTATTGCTTTCGAGAATAGGTTCGGGATTGTAATTGTAATGTGGAACTCTCTCTTTTAACAGCTGCAGTTTTATTGCATGTTCCTGGTGCAGAATCTTTGCGACTGCATCGTACCTATCTTTATAATCGATAGCCGCAAACATCGTACATCCCCCAGTAATGTGTTGAATGGTTTCGGAGGTCGGACATCCATATCGACACTGATCGTCCAAAATACCAGCATCTCGAACAATATATTTAAGGTAATTTCTAGTGGTAATAACCTGATCTTGGACTGCCTCTATAAATCCCTCTGTCTCGGGGAATATCTGTCCTGCAGTCAGCCAGTAGTTCGACGCTAATATGTCGACTTGTTCTTGGTTGACCTCATTCTGATGTCTCCCATGCAGGGATTTTTCTCTTCATGATTGCAACTTGATCTGATTGCTGATTGCTCAAGAAGCATTCAACTGATTGTTTCTTGATCGGTTTTCGCATAGCTCTGACCCAGATTTTCTTTTAATTGTAATGGCGTTAATACATCGATCTGACATATCATTCTATGTAATTCCGACGTTTCTGCTTGTTTGAAAAAGTATGATCGCATGCTTTCAATTTGTTCAAATCGCTTGCTTATATCGACCAGACCTCTACCGCCTTGATGTCGTTGCAAGGTGGTGCGTTCTACACTACTTCGTGGGTGATGCTTTTGTGCTTTTGTAAGCAATGTTCTAAGCTTGAGTTGTAGATTTTGTACATTCGTCTTACTCCAGTTGACTAGTCCAAAAGAATACGTTATGTTATGTGTTGATTGCTTTAACCATATTTGTGCTATTAAGATTTGATTTGATCACTTGTTTTACCCTCTTGGTGAATTGAGACCTGAGTTCATCTTTCATTGAACGATGATCAATGCACCGGGCTTGTTTCACTCCCAGGTATTTGTATGTGTCTATGGCCGTCATTGCCTCGATAGTTTGGCCATTATATGTCCTAAAAGTGTTGTTCTGGAGCTTGCCCCTGTTGATACTGATGGTCCGATATTTTTCCAATTCAAATTCCATTCCGATATCACTAGAAAATTCCTCCACTATTTTTAACATTTGTTCGAGATGATTTTTTGACGAGGAGAACATCATCCCCTGATGATGCTAACATGGTTAGCGAAACGTGCGTCGAGCAGTTCAAAAAAGCGTTTTGGTGTTTAGGGTAAATATCTTCAAGTTTAGCATGGGGTATATAGCAAATCTTGTTCCGACTGCAACAGAACAACAGACAAAAAGATGATTCTCGGCCAGAACACATTAACATAAAATCAACGTAAAAAGCAAACAAACCAATTCCGCTCTATTCCAGCACCATCTACAAATAGGACATAAAATCAATTTGGAAGGAGCCAAAGAAATAACGAATATTGAAAACTACAAGGTCCGAACAATCAGAGAAGCCCTTAAAATAGAAGAAAGGGTTAAGCTAAATAAGCGAAACGACGCTCGCAACATCCCAAAAGTATGGAAATCTCTTCTGAAAAAAGAAGAAACGCACCAACGTGGCGGCGCGGACGAAAAATCAATAAACTTATGCCCGACAGGGTTGCCAAGCGCAGCAAATAGTCCTGAACTACACCGTTATAATCTGCGCAGTCGCCGGCTGGCTATAAGACCGCGCGTAACGATCCGTGTACATCAGTTAGACTTTTCAATAGAAGCGGGCAACACTTGAAAATGCCAAATGAGATTTTAGCGAAACGTCGTGACTCTTCATAGAATCAACGTATCGACAGCCGAAATGATTTAGAAAAATTATCTACCATCCGTCGTGAAAAGCCAACAAAGCTCTGAATGTCTTTTCAATCAACTAACACAGACGTTGTTACTTCACTAGTATTTTATTATTCTCACTAATATAGATTATACTATCACATCTCTTAGGTATTTTTCGTCAATCGTACCCCCAACTCTAGGCTGTATATATATTCAGATTTTCGCATTGAGTCATGGTATTTCGTCTAACTTGACTCTATGCTCTCGTTAAAAACGTCTATTATCATCTTTACGTCTCTCTTTTGTTCTTCTGTGTCGCCTCTGATATCTAATCTTTCATTGTCAGATTTCGCCGCTTAATGTCAATCAATTCATTCCTATGACTAGGTATTAAGAATATATTATGACCGAAAACTTATTAAAACAATGATAATACTATTGATGTTAACACGATTTCTATATTCGGCCATCCGACTAAGAGTCCGCCTCGGACACCGAACAGTACGGTATCCAAGGTTTCATAAACCCTCTACATGACGATGTTTGAAGGGGTCTTTCATGGTTTGCAATTTTTATTACATCATACCTCTCGTTCTTTTCCGTTTTAACAACTTCGTATAGTCGAAGATATTTGCGGCTTACTTTGAGTCTAGTTCCAAATCGATTACGTTTTATTGCAACAAAATCCCTCAACTTACACTGAGTTGCTTTCTTTCGCCTTAAGTTATCACCCTTCTTGTTTTCTTCCTGAATCTTAACTTTCTTTACATTGTTTACGTAATTCTTCCCGATTACCGTTAATTTTTTTTTTAGATTCTTCTTCAATTAACTCCTTTATTCTAGTATCATCTTTCAAGCAGTCCAAAAAAATCTAACACTACATATATACGCCATCCGACGGGAGGTCGGCAAAAACATTGGTTGTTGGGAGTGGATAGGGTCTCCCTATTCTTGAATGTATGGTATATGTCGGCGCCCTGAAGAGTCTGAACCTCGAGAGACAAAACATATGTCATCCAGCTGAAGGTGGCGCTCCTTTCCGGTCAAGCAACCAACAAAAGTGTTCATTTAGGCGGAAACGCAGGTTGTTGTGTGTTCCACATGAGATTGTGGAACCCAACGGTAGGGTGTCTGATGACACTCAGCTAGTACTGTCTCATTAGATGCAGTCCAAGAAAATCTAACACTATATATATATTTATATATATATATATATATATATATATATATATATATATATATATATATATATATATATATATATATATATATATATATATAATTCATTAAAAATATTTAATGAAGTATTGTTTCTTCTATATTTTCACTTTATCATTAATATTTAACGCGTTTTGCTAACAATGTGGCTTCATCAGAACTGGCTATTTTTGATGTTAAAATAGGTATAAGTACAAAAAGTGTGTAGAATAAAAATATACATTTTTTAAGAAATCCACACATATTGTCTTACAAATTCAGTAAAGGAGATTTGTTCAGATGTTATTTTTTTTTAGGTTTAGGTTTTTGCCTTTGTTGTGTACGTGTAATATTTTAAAATCACTATTAAAAAGAAGGTGCTCATTTAACAGATGTGAGGCATAGTTCAAATTAAGTTTATGACTGAGAAAACTTCTTTCGTGTTGTTTAATTCTTTTCTTGAAAGATCTGCCTGTTTGTCCAATGTTGGTTTTTGGACAAGACCCACAATACAGTTGATATATCTCTGATTCTTTGTTTGTTTTTGCCTTGCAATGTTTAATATGTTTTCCAAGGCTGTTATTGGTTTTAAAGGCTACGTTTGCATTGTTTTTACATAAGAATTTTACAATTTTTTCCGACGATTTTTCAAAGTATGTTATTAATTTGAATTTCGGACGCCAAATAACACCTAGATACATCAATTAAAGAACGCAACCAAAGGCGGACAGAGAACATGGATAATAGAAGAAAGAAAAATCCAGTACTCAAAGAGAGACACTTGTTATACTTATCTTAAGGTAATCCACACAAAACTATTATTTAGATTATACGATATAGAGCATTCAATACTTGATTTAGACAAAAGACTTCAGTTTGGGGCATAATCAATAAAAAATACAAAACCCAAAAAAAAAGAATATCTGACTGCTTAAAATATAAATTCACAAACAACCGTAAAAAATAAGAATTTTTCAAATCGCACATATTTCAGTAGATTTATCAAACTTTCTAATACCAATTTTACCCAAGTAAAACAAACACTCTTAAAAAGGGCATTTACATATATCATAAAAATTCAGATCTAAACAATATAAAATATTAGGAGTAGACACAGAAACCGCTTTGGTAATACACCTCAAAACCTGCAACTAAAATATCAAGCAGCAAAAATTATTAAAAAAGAAATTATATCTAACAAAAATGTTCCCAACGAAGAATTCACGATAGCTAGAGCAATACATAATTACACAATACAAAACAACAGAAAATGACATAGTTTTCACAGAGTCTGATAAAGTAAATACGGTCATAGCCATCAAAAATTATATATACAGAGAAAAAGCATTATAATTTTTAAAAACAGAAAAGTACCAAATATTATCTAGATATCCGACAGAGGCGTATCAGACAAACATCAAACGTCAAATTGAAGCATCACCCAGTATAATACCCGAGAAAACCCATTGACTTCCATGAATCCACAATTTCCACCACTTTATTCTTTAATTAAACTTCATAAATTAAATTACCCAATAAGGCCAGTTGTCTCTTATATGCCTGCACCTGCTTACCAAGTATCAAGATACTTAATAGATATTATTAAATCGTACTGTAAATTTCGATCTAACTATCGTGTTAAAAATTCATACGAATTAGTTGACAAAATAAAAAACATTACAATCTCAACCAAGTCCAGACTAATATCATTTGATGTCTAGAATTTATTCCCCAGCATTCCGATTCAAGACACAATAACATTAGTAGAAAAATTATTATTTAAAAATAATGTCAACCCAGTTATAAGAATAGAAATCATAAATTTGCTAATGGTTTGCATGTCTCAAAACTACTTTTCATTTAACAACACCTTTTACAATAGCAAAGAGGGTTTGATAATGGGTAGTCCATTAAGACCCTTACTCGCGGAAATATTCATGGACAATATTTAAACGATAATCGACCAAAGTGGACTATTAAGGAAGTAAACAATTTGTATATTGCTAAAGACATGTAGACGACATTTTGGCATGTTTTGTCGGTACCAACAGACAACTAAGTGTATTCCTTGAATATATCAAGGAAATCCACAAAAATATAAAATGTACAGTCGAATTAGAAGAAAACAACAGTTCAAATAACCAAAAAGTGCTTATGGAATTATACATCTCCGATAGACTGGTTTGAAATGTACTAGGGGTGAGAGTTCAGAAAATAATTGTGATTCCAGAAAATGTAGATTTGGTTAATATTGTTGCCATTTAATTTAATGATTGAAACATTACGGTGAAATTTGTAGGAAACCAATGCAGTTTTAAATAGACAGCGTTAAATAGATTTTTCTATTACTAATTAGGTTCTAGAAATTTTCTGTTTATTGGATTCTCAGAATTTTGGTCCATTCAGTACGTTGGCATCTACGCTGGAGCCACCACGTAAGTAACATGGAGGCTGTAGTCAATACTCAACAAGACGTATCTCGTGAAACGGGAACTAGTAAAATGTATTTTTTCTGTTCGTGGTGAAGTATATTATTTTTTTTTTAAAAGAGAAATCTAATTCATTGCTGAGACAAATTTAATAATTAGTGGCAGAACTATAAATAATCGCAAGTTTCAAAAAAAAATTGTGATCGATGACCACGAAAATTTTAGATAACTGTTTGCGTTGGCAAATACAACTTTTAAGAAATTTTACAGTATTATTGTTGATTACACTGGGGAACAGTAATTTTGTTGACTTGGATCTGTGACTTGTTTTTGACTAAATTTCATCTCTGAATTCAAAAATATTCACAGTTTTTCTCTATCACGTCAAGTTCTTAAGCTACAGCATACCCCTCATTTTACCTTGAAAGTGTATATACGAAAGGAAATAAGGTGAGATCTGACCAAATAGATTAGAATATTTTATTCATACAGAGGTAAACATATTATTAAAAGCTAAATTGTGTATATACAAAAAATAAATAAAAGATATTATGGTAAAAATTTCTTCTTATAGCTTTTCCTAGAGTGTTCAGTTTGTGGACATTCTCGCTTGATGCTCCAACAGTAGTCAGCCATCAAACTGACATCCCATCTACCTTGATATCGCGCTTCCATAACCTTTAGATCTTGGTGAAATCGCTCGCCCTGTTCATCACTAACAGCAGCAAGATTTTCTGGGAAGTAAGCAAGATGACTATGTAGGAAATGCAGTTTGATGCTCATGTTGCAACCAAGCTTTTTAAAGTTCTCCAAGAGTTGTTGAACATGTAATAACATGTAATTCGGGGCTCGTGTATTTCCAAGAAAGTCCTTAACAATATTTTTAAAAGCCAACCAAGCTTTCCTTTCAAGTTCGGTCATTGTTTCGGTGAAATTTTCATCTTTAACGAGTTGCCGAATCTGTGGACAATCAAACACACCAGCCTTTATCTTTTCATATAACAGGCTAGGGAATGCCGAAATGATGTACTTAAAGCAGTCTCCTTCAATTCAAACAAAACCTTAACATATTGCTTCATGAGACCTAATTTTATATGCAATGGCGGAAATACAATGTTTTTTCTGTCGACAAGTGGCTGATTTAAAATATTTGGATCACCAGGTCTTACGTCAGATCTTGGCGGCCAGTTCGATTGCACCCAATGCTTCTCACGAGCTCTGCTGTCCCACATGCACAAAAAACAGGGATACTTGGTATACCCGCGTTGCTGGCCAAGAAGGAAACAGATCATTTTAAGGTCAACACAGATGATCCATTGGTGCATGTTATATTGCAACAAGTCAATGACTTTCTTTATGTCGCCATATTCTTCACGCAAAGAAACTGAATGACCTATTGGGACTGAACCGTATAAATTTCCATTATGTAGGAAAATACACTTCAAGCTACGCTTTGAGCTATCTATAAACAATCGCCATTCAGTTGCGTTATAGTTAGAAATGGCCAATTCTTTCATTAAACCTTCTACGTTCTGGCAATATACAAATCCGTCATTATTTCTGAAGTACTGCCTAAATTCACTTTCTCTAGATTGATAGTAAGTGACCTTTTCAACAATTTTTTTTTCGTGCAGTCTTGATGTTAATAATTCCGATTCTTTTTTGGATAGTTCCAAATCTCGTGCTAAATCGTTTAATTCATGTTGATTGAATCCTTTACGAACAGAATCATTGGAAACTTTGAATTCTTCGTCGGTGGAGTCACGACGTTTTTCACTTGATTAACATTCTTGTATTTCTAAAGAAGGTAATTCTTGAAAAACTGGCACTGGAATTTCAGCTGAATGAGGCACAGGGCGTATAGCTGACGGTAAACTAGAGTACTCAATTTTATGTTTGTTTTTCTTGTTGAATCCTGATGTTTTCACTATGTAAAAGTAGCAATCACTTAAGTGATGTTTAGGCTCTCGCCAAACCATTGGTATACCAAACGAAAGTTTATTACGTGTTCTCTTCGTTCACATTCGTAAACTCTCTACACACTGCTTGCACACTTTATGAGGGGCCCATGATTTATCTTGGTCACCTATTTTCACTTCAAAATAAGCAAAATAGGGTTGCCTGACAAATGTACTAATATTAGTCCGTTGAATGGGGATGGTAAAACTACCACATATATAATAAAATGAATCAGGGCTGTTTAAGCACTTACGACGAGAACTACCAGAGGCAGACATAACGAAAATCTGTAGTTGTGTATGTATACGTTGACTTCACTATATCAGAGCGACACAGATCCGCGTACTTTAGCATCTCATGCGTAACTGACCGAACTAGTTTTGGATGACGCAACGTCACTCACGTCCCCACTCCTAGGTCGAAGAAGGTTCGCCGGTAGGAGAGCAGTAGTGACTTCTGTGCCAAGCTTAGTCGGATGCCCAACAACTGTACAGAAAAAACTTGACGTGATAGAAAAAAAAATAAATACAATTTTGGAATTAGCATGTCAATTTACATATAAAACAGCTTCAATATCGAACTAAACAGAAATTATTTTTCAAATTGATCCGCAGTGTTATTTATCATGTGAACACACCATCATAAGTCAACACTGTGCAGATCGTATATCGAAAATCCGTGAAGTAGCCCTGGATAAGACCACAGCTCAAAAAACTTGCAGTTAGTACATTCTACAATGGTGTTGGAGGTTTTATGTAACATCGTTATCTTCGCAATCTAGCTCATTGAAATAATTCCAAGACATCTAATTTAGTTGTTGCTTTATTTGAATTAAAAGTTCGGGTGCACTAAACTTATTTATTAAAATAACAGAAATATTTCATTGGGTGCCTCTGATCGTTCTGATTCAGCCGCTACCATAGCGTTCTCAGGACCAGTTTCTAGGACCAGGACCGTTATGGCTGGGCTCAAGCTCAACGCAAGAAAGTAGTCGAAGAAAAACGATCAAGGTCAGATCATGTCAAATGACCATGTTGATTGTGGGTTGTAATCCCAATACAACTCACTCCACCCTACGGTGAATGTTCGCAGAAGTCGGAACATCGCGATGCATCTTTTCTGTAATCTTGGATATTGGTGTAGCGGTGGGACCTGAACCGAAATGATCAAAGGCACCCATGGAGTACGGACAATTTTTTTTATTGTAATACCATAATCAACCGACCCGCTTTGCCATCTTGTGTGTGTGTGTGTGTGCGTCTATATATATATATATATATATATATATATATATATATATATATATATATATATATATAGCACTATATATATATATATATATATATATATATATATATATATATATATATATATATATATATATATATATATATATATATATATATATATATATATAACACTGCAGGATAAAGGCCACTTCAACATGCTTCCAACTTTAACAGTCCTGGGCTTTCCTCTGCCACTCGGGTTCTAAATACTTAAATATGTCATCAGTCCATCGAGCTCTCGGTCTTCGTCGTGGACGTTTGCAATCGAGCGGTATTTACTCTAGGATTTCTTTGGTCCATCTGTCGTCCCATCGCCTCGCTATATGGCCTGCCCATCTCAATTTTAATTTCTTTACTCTTCCAGTGATGTCACACACTTTCGTTTGTTCCCTGATCCATGCGCAGAACTCTCTATCTCGCTTGTAATGTCAAGCATACATCTTTGCGATGTGAGTTTCTTTTCAGGCAAAGTGGGAGTCTGCTCTTAAACACTATGTTGACCCTGCCAAATGCCTGCTAGGTATATTTAGCACGCCGCTCCACCTCCCGGGCGGTATCCCCTTCCATTGAAATCCTCTGCCTAAGATATATAAAGTGGCCCACAATATATAAATCCCTTCCTAAAATTGAAATTCTCCCGCCCTCAACAATTTATTGAATATAACCTGACTCTTTTTCAGGTTTATTTTTAAGCCAAATGATTCGCCAGCCCTTTCCAGTTCTTGTATGCGCCTTTGTAGCTCCTTTGGCTCTTGTAATAGCAGAACGATACAATCTGCAAATCTAAGATGGTTTAAGTTTAAATCATTGATCTTTACACCATCCTGTTCGCAATCTAGTTTACGGAATATTTCTTTAAGGCAACCCGAGAAAAGAATAGACGATATTGCGTCACCCTGCCGTACACCTCGTTACCGTTACATTAATTCCCACTTCAAGATCATCAGGGTGAATTGTCGCTGTAGCTCCATCATATATCGATTCTAGTAGGTTTACATATGCTTTATCTATCCCCGGGCTAAGCAGTGCATCCATTATGGCATGCTTTGTGATGGAATCAAATCCTTTTTGTAGCCGATAAAAGCCAAACACAACCTGGATCCATTGTATTCAATCCACTTTTGAATCCTACTTGTTCCCTCGGTTGTGAGTCATTCTGTTTTCTTAATATTCTTTTAGATATTATCTTAGCGAAAACTTAGAACATTATTTATAGGAGGCTTATTGGTCGGCAGTTCTTTAATCTTTAAATCTTCCTGTGCTCCTTTTTTATGTAAAAGATTTCTTCTGCATTTTTCTATAAGTTGGGTACTTTTTGTTCTTTGAGGCAGTTTGAGCATATTTTTTCCAGTGTTTTATGTAATGTCTGACCACAAGCTTTTAGCATTTCGACAGTTACACTGTCCTTTCCTGGAGCCTTATCGATTTTATAGCATTTGTTTCTTCTTCTGCTGGGATATCTGTCATTTGTTCTTTCGTGGGTATTGTAGTCTTTGAATGGTTCTGATCTTCATATATCTGGGAATAAAATTTTGTGACAACCTCTAATATTTGCGTACACGCCCTGCGAACTGTGTTATCCTCATGCCTTAATGCATAAATTTGCGTTCTTTTGTTTCTCAGCTTCTGCTTAGCCTTGTTAATTCCTTTGATTTCTTCTAGGGTTTTTCACACTAGCTGCATGTTGAATCGACGCGTGTCCTCTCTGATACATTTTCTTATAGTTTTACAGAGCCCAGTGTACTCGACCCTGCCAAAATGACTACATGCATTTCTTATTGTCCGCCGTTTCTTCATTAAATCAATGGTCTCGCTGGAGATATTTGTCTGTTTGAGACATTTTTCTTTTTGTTTGAAGTACATTTCTGGCAATTTCTTCATATTGAACTATTTCCATCTCCTCTGGATCTTGTAACATAGCAAAGCGGTTTGACAAAGCAATCTCAAAATCGTTGCATTTCTCCAGCAATTTCCCAGAATCCACTTCACCTTTCTTTGACCTTACCATTCTTTCGCACTCTCTTCGACAGATAATCCTAACTTTTATTCGTACCATTTGGTGTCCTTAACAATTAAAATTGTTAAGGACAGTACAATTGCAAAATATTATTTTATCGTTAATCATGATGTAGTTGATTTTACTTGTGAGCCCAGATGGACTCTCCATGTCCATGTTCTGCTGATATTTTTATTATGGAACGAATTCATAATATAAAGTTCTTGTCCTTCAGCAAAATCAACCAATCTGTCATCTCTATTGTCTCGCTCACCAGTTCCATATGGACCAGTTGCCTTTTCAGCAGTTTTTCTTGCTCCAATTCTTGCACTAAAATCAACCATTAGGATTTTGAACCTACATTTCTCCTTATATAAAAGCTGGGCCACATCATCATAAAATTCCTCAGCTTTCGATTGATGAGGAACCCAATTCCACCACATCGTCCATTCTCCATAGTTCGAGTGTAGAGAACGTGTCGAGATGGTTCCAGTTTAATTAACTCTTCGCCCTTTCTTCGTGGTTCACACAGCCCAATAATATCCCAATGTATGTTGTCAAGTTCGATTAACAGTTCTTGTAATCGGACTTCAACTTTCATAGTCCGAATATTTAGCGTTGCAATGTCAAAAGTCCAATGGCAGCTTGATCTAACCTGATTTAACCCGATTCTTAGCACCCTCTGCCTTGGAACAGGTTTTCCCGCTGCCGTAGGTAGTTGCCCCTTGGCCTCCGGGGAATGAAGGTGGTGGTTGAGGTTGTATTGTCATAATGAAATACCACGTTGAAGGTATGGATCGTAATCTGCCACGTTGGTCCAATGCGGGTTGGCAGATTTTGGATCATGTTAGTCTGAGGCCTCTACCTTAATCTGTCCGCCAGGGGGACTCTCCCAGGAGCACAGACTCCAGACGGTATAGCTCAAAGTTTCATTACCCTACTCAAACCCTTTTACCACGACAAGGTCTGATCCACAAAGTTCGATGCATATGATTCACATATGATATCTCGTTAAGAACAGCTCCTGAATAACTCCTGACTACTCTTGTCTCATTGGAGGCAACCCAAAGAAATAAAAAAACCGCAATTATAGGCAGAAGTCGGCGAAAGTGTGGGTTGTTTAGTTGTGGAGAGAGACTCCCTATTCTTGACGAGAGAGCATATGTCGGTACCCTGATGAGTCTAACCACCAACAGACGAAATATGTGTCCTCCAATATGAGGGATGAGTGGGGCTTCCTCCCAGTCAAGCAATTAACGAATGTTCATTTTGGCGGAGACACAGGTTGTTGAGCGTTCCGCATGAGATTGTGGAACCCAACGGTCGGGGGTGTAAAACTCCTGATTACTGTTGTCTTATTGGACGCAATCCAAAGAAATAAAAAAACTGCAATTATAAGCCATCCGACGAGCAGTCGGCGAAAGTGTGGGTTGTTTGATTGTGGAGAGGGACTCCCTATTCTTGACGAGAGAGCATATGTCGGTACCCTGATGAATCTAACTACCAACAGACGGAACATGTGTTCTCCAATCTGAAGGAGCTTCCTCCTAGTAAAGCAACTAACAAATGTTCATATATACATACATATATATATATATATATATATATATATATATATATATATATATATATATATATATATATATATATATATATATATATATGTGAGCCATGGTTAGTTGCTTGACCGGGAGGAAGCCACACTCATCCCTTACATTAGAGGGCACATGTTTCATCTGTTCGTGGTTAGACTCATCAGGGTACCGACATATACTCTCTCGCCACGGTCAAGCAACTAACCATTGCTCATTATGTCGGAGACACAGGTTGTTGTGCGTTCCTCATGAGATTGTGGAACCCAATGGTCTCGGGTGTATAACTCCTGGCTACTGTTGTCTCGTTGAATGCAGTCCAAAGAAGTCAAAAATCTCCATATATATATATATATATATATATATATATATATATATATATATATATATATATATATATATATATATATATATATATATCCAGTATATCTCGCATAAAGTACTGGATGGGTCACAGATGGTGGACAGTGAAAGTTCCATTAGATATTAATGGACAGTTGCGAATATCTCAAAATAAGCAGCCCCGAACCAAGGCAAAAAAACCTAAATTCAATTAGCGTCTGACTTGTATCAAGCGGTTGAGTGGTCAGCGTCTGTTCAGTGGTGCGGCTGAGATTTAAATTATGGAACTAACCCTTCCAGTCTTAACCTCTGAACCGTCATAATTCAAATCTTTAATTCAAAGTACAAGACGAAGCGTTTTAGTAATTACAAAATTACCCCAGGAGGTAAGCAATTTTCTGTCAGCTTTGTTGGTACAACCGGACTTTCGGATTCTTGGGCGTCCGTGTTTAAACGCAAAATCTTTCAGAGGGAGTCGGAGACCTCTGGCTGACGTCTGCAACCAAAAACAAAAACTTTCTTAGGAACGGTAAATATCAACTATCTCCTGCGCCCAGGAAATTTACACAAATTGGGGCGAACATTGAATCAGCAAGAAATCCAAACTTTAGCTTTGCAAGAAACTAGGTTGACAGATGATAACACCTTGGACTTCGAAAATTAGAGACTTTTTAAAAGTAAAACGGACAAAAGATTACTCAAAACTACATCACATCTCCGTGTTACTTTCGCTATCTCAAAAACCATTCTTGGTTCTATAACTAATGTCCAGTCAGCAAATAATCGACTTATGACACTATCTCTCAAGTGTGCTAACAAAAACTATACATTAATCAATGTACACCTCCCAGTTAACGAAGAAAATAAATCTAATCCTGTAAATAAGCCCTGGGAAATTCTAGAAAAGACTATTTCTAAAATTTCCTCTAACCATGTCAAAATCCTATAGGGTGATTTCAACGCTCAACTAGGGAATGAAAGAAAGTACAGAAAAACTGTGGGCAGTTGTCCAACTCATAAATAGACTAACCACAATGGCAGAAAATTGGTTGAACTAAGTTCGCAGTTTAATATAAAAATAATGTCAACCCATTTTAAGAAGAAAATATTAAAACACAAGACCTGAAGGTGCATAAACACGTACATGGGTGAATTTCAAATTGACCATGTTTCCATTTCGTACTCCAATTATAAGGAGATTTTGAATGTACAAGTCAGGAAAAGAGCTAACATCACTACTTAATTAGAATGACACTTAGCTTAAAAGCTCGAAAATGTATTCAAAAGAGACCGCTAATTCCAAAGTTCGACCCTACGAAAACAAAACTAACACTAACAGAAGAGCGTGATAAACAACCAGCACAGAATTTGCAAGAATTGAAACAAAAAGCCTTAAAGTTGGTCCCTTTACAAAAACGTAGAAAAAATCCGTGGTGGGATGAAGGTTGCAAGTAAGCAGTATTAAGCCGAAGTAAAGCATTCAAAGGGAGGAACAGTAAAAAAAACAGCAATAAACTATAAAATCTTTTAGAAAGTAAGAAGAGAAACATCGAAGTTAATCAGACAAACTAAAAGAAAATATGAAAACAATAAATTTAATGAAATAAAAAAAGATTTTCAAAAAAATAACACCGAAATTTTTACAAAACATATAAAACTAAATTAACAGGCTATCAACCCCAAAGTCTTTGCTTCCAAAAGGAAAACGGACAATTAGCTCTATATAACCAAAACAATTGCAAAGAACTTGCAAAATATTTTGAACAACTACTAAATTGTCCTGAGCCCTTAAACAGATTACCAACACTAAACCCTATACAAACAAACCCAGATTCATTACCACCGAATGAAGTTGAAATAATTAGGCAAATCAAGCGACTAAAAAATAACAAAGCTTCTGGTGAAGATGGAATCACTGTTGAAGTTTTGAAATCCGCCCGGTCCAGGTACAATTAAAGAAATAACCAAAATTCTACAAGAAGTTTGGAGAACCGAATAGATTCCGGAAGATTGAAAAAATGTTCAAACCCATCCACTACATAAGAAAGGAAATACAACGGATGTAAACAACTACAGCGGGATATCTCTTCTCCCAGTTTGTTACAAGATTCTATCTCAATGTCTACTAGACAGAGCACAGAGACAGTTAGAGACCTTGAATTGGTGAATATCAAGCAGGTTTTCGACCGAGCAGATCCTGCCCTGAACTGATACTGAATCTAAAGTTGATCCTAAGACATCAAAAACTGTACAATAAAAATCTCGTCTGTACATTTGTGGATTTGAAAAAAGCATATGATTCTATCGATCGCGAATTTTTATTCCTAATCTTAAAAGAACAAAGACTAGATCTGAAAAACGCTGGCAATTATTAAAGCAGCACTAACTAACACAAGGTCAAAAGTTAAATTCATGGGTGACATCTCAGAGCCATTCGAAGTTAAAACTGGAGTGAGATAAGGGGATGGACTCTTGCCACTCTTATTTAACTGTGTTCTAGAAAAAATAATACAGGAGTGGCGTAAAATAAAGTCGGCCCTGAATATTGATCAGCCCATTAAACTGGGGAGAACCTACATCAATTTTTTTTGTCTGGCCTTTTCTCATGATCTAGCAATTTTGGCTAAAGATATATTAACGGCATAAAAACAGATTGAAATCCTAAAAGGAACAGCATAAAAGATAGGACTCCAAATTTCCGTTGAAAAGACACAATACGTGATCTGCAACAGACTAAGAATACCATTTCTAAAAACAAAATATGGCAACATCAGACGAGTCTCTCAATTCAAATATTTGGGTGAAATAATCATGGAAAACAGGTTGGAAAAAGCAGCCAATAAGGGTAGATGTCAAAAAATGGAAACTGCATTGAGACTTACGCTAAATATTTACAAGAAAAAATGCATATCTATAAACACAAAACTGAAACATTACAATACAGTTATTAAGCCAGAATGTCTATATGGGGCAGAAACACTCATTTTGAATAGAAAGAGAGACACCGAGGACATTGAAAAGAAGGAAAGAAAAACCATAAGAAAAATCTTAGGCTCCAAACAAATAAATACAACATATCGACTTCGAGAAAACCAAGAAATCAAACAATACACAGATATACATAGCGATATGAGAAAAAGAAGTTTTACAGACATATAAAACGGATGAATCCGAGTAGGCTAACTAGACAAATAATCGAATTTTATGAAAATAGGAGTAAAAAAATTAAATGGATTGCTGCAATTAAAAAGGAGCTAAGGTCAGCAAATATTACACAAAGTAAAATAGGATAGAAACTGTTTCAGACACAAGGTTAACGTTTGGGGGGTTGGCCAGAGAGTTAAATGCAAAAAGACTGGAACAACTTGGTCTGTCGAAAGGAAAAAAGCTCATAGCCAAAGAATGAAATCAGTATGGGTGTAATGGAAGGCTAACAACATCAAACGCCTCTCACTGTAGCTCGCGTGGTCCACCAGGGCCCACACGTGAATAATAATAATAATAATAATTTTTGCCTTAGTGAATTTAAACTTGGCCCATTTGTGGGGCCAATAGAGAGGTAAATTTTAAATATTTTCTTTATAAAAGAAATCTATCTGTTAAGAAGATATTTGTCACAAAAATATACAAAGACGAGATCTGATATAATATACACGTTAGCTTATAAGTAATATGCACACAACACGAGATCCGCCAGTGTTGCCATAGTGAATATGCGATTCGAAAAACCTAGATGTATTATAACTGAAATGAAACTATTTTCTTAATGCAACTATTAAAGAGGGTTATTTTATGTTTTATAATGTTTAAAAGGAATTGCATTTTAGGAATATTATATCTACAAAGGTGGATTTTCATAAATATCAAATTCTAATTTAATGGCATTTCTTATTATATGTACATAGACCTAAGAAGTTAATGGTGCCATCTTTTTCTATTTCTGCTTTAAATATCATCTTTCCGAGTGTGTTGTTAATGTAATTAAAGTATTTTTGTCAACCTGCATTATCTCGGGTATCATAAATCAAAATATCGTTCGTGCACTTAAATTAAAAAATAATTTTCTTTACACTATTAGTGTTTAGAAAGCTCTCTATATGTAAATATTATTGTCGAACTGAAAGTAATCTTTACTGACGATAAGTTAAAAAGGTTAAGGATTTTATCTTAAATTACATTACTTAATTTATTAGTTGTTAACATTTTTTTATTTACTTTAAGTTACTTACTTTTTTTCTATTAAGTTATTATAGCTTAATTGAAACAAATATATAATTTTAAAAAGCCTTCTATATCAAGCTAGTTTAATACATGTTTTTGAAATATTAATTATATTTAACTTTTAGTCCTAAATTCATTTAAAACAATAAAGTACGTATTTTACAATCCATATATGCGATTTCTAGCCCTATTGATTGAATTTGAATAAATCTCTAATCAACTGTGAGTTTAATGATTTATGCGCTAAAAATATCTTTATTGGTGTCTCTATTTGATTTTTAAAGTTGTAGGATATATTTCAAAGCTAATTTGTAGATGAAAGTATTATTAACTTAGAAGATATCTTGTTCGAATTTCGTTAATTTTGTGCAGCTTTTAACGTTTTTTAACCTTATATCCAGATGAAACCTCGAAATATGGTTCTAGTTTCATTAATAGAAGTTTATTTGCTAGAACAACTATCATTACGCGACTTGTAACGGAAAAACTGGCAATAAAATTCTAGTAGTTAGTCCCTTTGTCTGAGTTTATTTTATTTATCGTCCCTTAACTATATTCAATAATTGGTTTTTCATTACCATTAGTTTTTTAGTACCCATTTTTTATTCTTAGGACTGCTTTGAAGCCTCAAGGTTGTTTTAGTAGGTGTGAATGGAACTCTTCAACATTTTAAATTTAAAGATATCTACCAGCACCATCTGTTGAAACAATATGTATAATCTGAAAGCTGTATATCTTTATAAAATGAGACTGTTGTGATTGGAACTGATCAACGGATTGTCAAGTTATAGCGCTTAAAGTGACAGTATTTTTTGTCACCTCGTCACAAAAACACGATGGAACAAAGAGCTAATATGAAATTTTCTTTCAAGTTTGGTAAAATTTTTACAGAAACATTTGAATGGGTCAAAAAAAATTATTGTAATGATTGCTTATCCTGTGGGCGTGTGTTCGAGTGATATAAGTGATTCCAGAACGGTCATAATGTTTCGAAATACGACTAAAACCAGACCAACTACAAAACAAAAATCGAGATGAGTTGGTGGTTAGGGTTCAAACCAACGGAAAGCGTGTGCTCGACTTTTTCCTCACGCCATAAATGAAGAACAAGGAATTGCTCGAGCTGAACATTGCAAGGTCCTTAATAATATAGTCAGGCGGAACTTCACATTCTTGAAATCGATTATAACTGTGGATGAGACTTGGTGCTTCAAGTATGATCCTCAAGTAAAGCTCCAAAGTACTACATGGAAGACAATATTGATCTCTTTTTACGATTCTAATGGTATTATACTTTGGGAATTTGTTCCACAGGGTTAAAATATCACTTCAAAATCTTATCTGGGTATTACAGAAAGTTTGTTGAAGAGAATCGTTCGAGTGAGGACCAAATATCGAGCATCGGGAAGTTTATTTTTATTGCGCGATAATACACCATCTCACAGGACCGTCGCTGTTCGTGATTTTTGGCGAAAAAACAAGTCCGTATGATTCATCATCCTCCGTATTCGCTTGATTTATCTCTGTGTGGTTATTTTCGAAATTTTTTCCGAAACCCAAACTGGCCGTCAAAGGAACGTTTTATGACGAAAAAGTCATAAAAATCTAAGCTAGCATTGGGTAAACATGTCTAGCGGTAGACTGATGTGGAAGGGATGTATTTTGAATTAAAAGCATTGCTTTTTGATGAAGAAAGATACCGTTGAAGCAAAGCAATTGCTTAAAAAACATTACCCGGACTCTGCTCCAGGAAACTCAATCATAACTGTTTGATATGCATAATTCAAACGTGACCATACAAGCACCGATAACGCTGAACGCTCTGGATGTCCAAATGAGGTGTTTATTCCATCAGAAAAAATGACAAAATTATTTCGCCGACCCGTAAATTAAAGCTGTAAGACATAGCTAATATAAAAATCTCGAAAAGAAATGTTTACACCATTTTGCACATACACCATTTGGAAATGCGTAAAGTGTTATCGAAATGGTTACCGCTTTTACTCATAGCGTTATTACAATACACCAGTTCATCCCGGTGAAGCACGATGAGTTTTGAACGAGCAGAAGTTGGACAGATGTTCCAACAGGACGCCTCTACATGTCATACATCCAACAATTCGGTGAGAAAATTATTTCGAGAAACGGACCTGTTAATTGGCCACCAAGGTTATTAGCACCACAAGGTGATGTAACACCTTTAGATTATTTTCTTTGGGGTTATGCTAAATCTTTGACCTATGTTGATAAACCAGCAACTATTGATACCTTGGAAGTAATATAACTCGAAAAATTGCGGACATAAGATCCTAATTGCATGAGAAAGTGGTGGGAAATTGAATTGACAAATTGCATTTTCTCAGAAATAGGCGCGGCGTATATTTATCCAAAATTTTTTTCAAACAAAAATGCCATTGAATGTTATTTCACATAAAATATATAATTTTAAGGCATCTAATTTGGCTGTTGTTTTATTTGAATTTAAAGTTCGGACGCCATACAAAATCACTGTATATAAAATATTTTTTCCTTAAAGCCAATATTCTGCAAAAAATTCATATATAAATGGCAAGATCAAAAAATTTTATATCCCACTAAATAAATTAATGACCTATTCCAGCTATCGAGAATCGTAAATAGACGATAATTGATTTTCCA
Source organism: Cosmopolites sordidus (assembly GCA_031761425.1). Classification (NCBI taxonomy): domain Eukaryota; kingdom Metazoa; phylum Arthropoda; class Insecta; order Coleoptera; family Curculionidae; genus Cosmopolites; species Cosmopolites sordidus. The sequence continues at coordinate 283,456 of JARFXV010000635.1, read as the reverse complement.
CACATTATGCTCTGAGATAAATTTATTGTTGAAAAATCTCGCTTTTGTATATTTTTGTAACAGAGCTCTTCCTAAAAGATAGATCTCTTTTATAAAAAAATACTTAAAACTTACCCCTCTATTGGCCCCACACATGGGCCAAGTGTAAATTTACTAGGGCAAAAAGAAAATTTTAATACACCTACTCTATCAGCCGGATCTGTTGTTGTCTTTATGTCAACATTCTTGGTTCTATAACTAATGTCCAGCCAGTAAATAATCGATTTATGACACTATCCCTCAACTGTGGTAACAAAAACTATACATTAATTAACGAAGTTAACGAAGAAAATAAATCTAATCCTAAAAAACTAAATAAGTCCTAATTCTGGAAAAGACTATTTCTAAAATTTCCTCTAACCATGTAAAAATCCTATTGGATAATTTCAACGCCCAACTAGTGAAAGAAAAAAAGTACAGGAAAACAGTCGGCAGCTTTCCCGCTCATAAATTGACTAACCATAATGGTAGAAGATTGGTTGAACCATTTTCGCAGTTTAATCTAAAAATAATGTCAACCCATTTTAAGAATAAAATAACAAAACAAAAGACCTGGAGGTGCCCAAACACGTACATGGGTGAATTTCAAATTGACCATGTTGCTATTTCTCATCCCAATTATAAAGAGATTTTGAATCATCCAGTCAGAAAAGGAGCTAACATAGACACGGATCACTATTTGACTAGAATCCAATTTAGATTAGTACCTTGAAAACTTATTCAAAAGAGACTGCTAATATCACAATAGTTCGACTCTACGAAAATAAAACCAACCCTAACAGAAGAGTTTGATAAACAGCCAGCACAGAATTGGCAAGAATTGAAACAAAAAATTATTAAAACAGCCTTAAAGTTGAAAGTACTTAAAAGCATTAAAGTACAAAACATCCGTGGTCGGACAAAGTTTGGGAGCAAGCAGTATTAAGCCGAAGTAAAGCATTCAAAGATTGGATCAGTAAAAAAACAGCAATAAATTATATCATCTCTTTGGAAGTAAGAAAAGAAACATCGAGGCTAATTAGACAAACTAAAAGAAAATATAGAAAAAAATAAAAAAGAAAACAATCAACTTAATGAAATATTAAAAGATTAAAAAAAAATAACACCCGAGACTTTTACAAAACATTTAAAACTAAATTAACATGTTATCTACCCCAAAGTCTTTGCTTCCAAAAGGAAAATGGATAATTAGTTCTAAATAACCAAGACAATAGCAAATAACTTGCAAAATATTTTGAACAACTACTAAACTGTCCTGAGCCCTTAAACAAATTACCAACAATAAACCCTAAACAAACAAACCCAGATTTATTACCACCGAATGAAGATGAAATAATTAGGCAAATCAAGCGACTTAAAAATAACAAAGCTTCTGGTGAAGATGGAATCACTGCTGAACTTTTCAAATCCGCTGGTCCAGGTACATTCAAGAAAGTAACCAAAACTCTAGTTAATCTAAGTTTGGCGAACCGAACGGATTTCGGAAGATTGGAAAGATGCTCTAATCCATCCACTGCACAAGAAATGAGATAGAACGGATGTAAACTACAGAGGGATATCTCTTCTCGAGGTTAGTTAGTTGATTCTATTTCAATGTCTACTAGATAGAGCACAAGGGCAGTTAGAACCTAAAATTGGTGAATATCAAGCAGGTTTTCGATCAGGTAGATCCTGCCCTGTACAGAACCTGAATCTAAAGTTGATTCTAAGACATCAAACACTATATAATAAAAATCTCGTCCGTGCATTTGTGGATTTCAGAAAACCATATGATTATATTGACTGCGAATCTTTATTCCGAATCTTGAAAGAACAAGGACTCGATCTGAAATCGCTGGCAATTATTAAAGTAACATTAACTAACACAAGGTCATGGGTGACATCTCAGAGTCCTTCGAAATTAAAACTGGAGTGAGACAAGCGGACGGACTCTCGCCACTCTTATTTAACTGTGTTGTAGAAAAAGTAATACAGGAGTGGCGTGAAAAAAAAGTCGGCTCTGAATATTGACCAGCCCATTATAGTGGAGAACCAACATCAATCAAAATTGATTGTATGGCCTTTGCTGATGATCTAGCAATTTGGGCTCAAGATATATTAACGGCACAAAAACAGATTAAAATCTTAAAAGAAACAGCAGAAAACTTAGGACTCCAAATTTCCTTTGAAAAGACACAATACCTGCAACAGACTAAGAACACCATTTCTAAAAACAAAATATGGTAACATCAGACGAGTCCCTCAATTCAAATATTTGGGTAAAATAATCATGGAAAATGGGTTGGAAAAAGCGGCCAATAAGGGTAGATGTCAAAAAATGGAAACGGCAGTGAGACCTACACAAAATATTCACAACAAAAATGCATATCTAAAAACATAAAACTGAGACATTGCAACACAGTTATTAAGCCAGAATGTCTATATGAAGCAGAACTGCTTATTTTGAATAGAAAGAGAGACATCGAGGACATTGACAAGAAGGAAAGAAAAATCTTAGGCCCCAAACGAATAAATAGTACAACATACCGACTTCGAGAAAACCAAAAAATCAAACAATACACAGATATACATAGCGATATGAAAAAAAGAATACTTAAGTTTTATGGACACATAAAACGTATGAATCCAAGTAGGCTAACTAAACAAATAGTCGAATTTTATGAAAATAGGAGTAGACGTAAAGTAGAAATAAATGAACGGATTGTTGCAATTAGAGGACCTAAGATCAGCAAATATTACACAAAGTGAAATTCAGGATAGAGGCTGTTTCAGACCCAAGGTTAACGTTTGGAAGGTTGGCAGAGAGAAAAATGTAGATAGACTGGAACAACTTGGTCGCTATTATGTATGGAAATGGATAAATATATTGAGAACATTTTGAGATTTCTTAATGAAATTTTGTACACAAATATTATGCCACGTTTGCCCCTTTTTGGATATATATTCCTTTTTTTTTCTTGTCTCATGTCAGAAATACAAAGCTATTTCAAAGCTAAAGCGTCAATTTGCAAATTTCAATTTTGATTTGAAATGAATATATATTTAACTAAAATCGAAAAGAAGGAAATATTAACAATTGTTGGATACAGCGACGGAAAACGCGCTTATGCTGAAGTTTGTCGAGTATTTAATGAAGTAGACCCAAAAAAACATTACTTAAGACAGTTTTAAAAAGAGTGAAATGACTCAATGATACAGGCAGCTTTAAAAGTCGCCCAAAATTAGGAAGACAAAAAACAAAAATTAATGACCAAAATTCGTTGAATGTTTTAATTAATGTAGTCGATAATGGCAAGGTTTCTCTGCAATAATAAGCTTTGTTATTGACAAAGCCACAAAGCTGGAAATATGCTAGAAGTGAACACAATATTCTCACCATTTTCTGCGAGGTTTCTGAATGCACGGGTGTATTCCAGACGAAGTAGCCTTTCTTCTGGATGAAAGACTTGGAATGACTGAATCATGAAAGACTGAATCATGTAGAAAATGAGTTTCAAATATGTCCTTAGAATTAGCTGTAGGCAACAACGGGAGATATGCACTTGAGTAGTTACTCTGTTACTATTTTCCACTTAATATTATGACCTAGAAATAAAAGTAAGCCAAAAATTAATTAAATCAGGTAAATATTTATTTATTCATCCAAATTTACTGTTTCTCGTTCAAAGTACTGCTTTGTCATTGCAGCATATTTGTTCCAATGCTTTTTTGAGTCACTGAACCACTTATTATATACGACTTCTGATATTTTCTTCAAAGCGATTAGCGAACTCTCTTGAATGGCATGTCTGGAATTAAAATGGCGTCAAAATCAAACTCAGAACGGTTGCTTCAATCGAAAGAATATGAAAAAGTTACACTGTATCATATCTGGTCAATATCATGCTCGTGAAATAGTATTTCTTTAATTTATAGCTATTGACGAATAATTGTTGCGCTGTATAACGGAATGTTATCGGGGTGCAAAATAATACATTCTTTTGCCACAAATATAGATCTTTTTCGAATAGACTTAAGCAAATAACGCATGCAAACGCTTAAACAGTAATTTTTATTAACTGCTTTACCAATTGAACTATTTGTGAACAATGTCACAAATGAAATGAAAAAATGTCACAAGGTTGTGAAACTAATTAACATAACTTTGATTTTTGACCAACGTTGTGATGTTTTTTTTTCGGCTTTAGTTTATCTTTAGCATAATACTCGTTTAGTTATTATTTTTGGATTATAAACAAACATCTATATTTCCTCACCAATAATTATCCATTTTATTATCCACACACACATCCACACATCGATGCTTTAACAAAAAATCAGTATTTCCTGAACAAGACGAGAAGACCCAGTAAACAAGCCGAAATTGTCCTTGAAAAATGATTCAATTAATATAAATGATATTCCAATTACATTAACAATGTCTTTAATACTTCATGGGGGATTAATCCAGTATTAATTAAGAGTATCCTTAATTTTGGTAATATTTTGGGTTTTTGGTTGAGGTGGAAGGTTTTCACGACAAGATTTCATCTTCAATTGCTTCCCACAATCACTAAAGTTCTTGTGCCAGTTATAATTTTTGTCGGACATAGCTTCATCTCCATAACAGTTTTTTTCTGAATATTATTAATATCTCAGAATAAGAAATTTCGTTTGATAGACAAAATTGAATGCAAATTATGTCAAATGTAAAGGATAGTGAAGTTAACTAAAAAAACAAATGACTGCATAGATAAATAAAGCGCCAATTTTTAAAACAACAGTCACCTTACATCAAAATTATAATAGCATAGAGTTGCTGTTTAACTAGAATACCTGTATCAAATCTTCTGTTTAGATTATCGCTATTAAACAGGACATTTTCCTTTCCCTCCTTTGTACCTTCTTTTACCTCCTTTTAGTCTCTTATCGAACTACTTCAATGTCTTCCTAGCCCTTTAGTCTCTTGCCTACCTGGTCCCTGTATAACTAATAGATATTGACTCTTAGCAAATTGTTAATAGCGATTTATTAATTTGCCTAGCAAATTGCCAAATGACAGTTGCGAAATGATTTATGCTTTTTTTTACAATTTATTTTTTCCATAACTGTTATACATCCTGATCATCCTGACATTCATGTTCCCTGGAAGACTATTTTGAATTTTCCCTCATTGCTAAAATTCTGAATTATTATATATATGTTTTCCATGCAAGTGAAAAATCAAACTATACCTGTGCTCTAATTTTATTAATGCAACGTTATATATTTATGATAATAATTTCAATTAGAAGCGCAACAATAAAAGTGACTAAATGAAATTTTAACAGTCCCATAAATTTTAGTGTTTACCATTTCAACAAGTTTAATTCTAACTCAGAACTATCCTTATATATATATATATATATATATATATATATATATATATATATATATATATATATATATATATATATATATATATAGTGATTTACTTTAAAAATTGATTTCCTTCAATAATACTTGTAGATAAACTCATTAAATATATTCCAGATAAGTTATCGAACTAATGGTAAGAGAAGTGGACAAACAAGAATGCATAGTTTTATATATAGTGTATTTTGAAGAAGTAATATATTTGAAATGGACTCCAAACAATATAACAGTTGGCGCAAGCGCTATAGATTGAAGCTACAGTGAACATATATGGAGGTCCACCGAAAGTATCCAGTATGGATAACCAAACAGAGAATGCTTTTCCAACAACCCAAAGACGCATAATGCTAGATAAACGAAGGAATTGTTCCATTTACCTGACGAAATTGAATTTTCATCACATCCAGTATCCATCTGTTCAGATCTTTAGCATACTAGTTGTTTACCCATAGAAAACAATATAGACAGGGACATGGGATTAAACAAATTGAAGACAGGAATCAATTTATTGAAAGAATAGATTAAAATAAGCTTATATAAAGTATCTATTTTTTGAAAAGTATGCCCTTTCAATATTTTAAACCAAAGTAAAACATAATATTTTCAGTACCGATCCTTACGAACAAATAATAATCCGAAACATAACATTTAAACATTACTCTTTAAATTAAACCCTTGTTGATACATTTTGTTTCACCGTAGTACTGAATGAATAAAGAGACCGTAATAAGTCTCGAAGACCTTATTTCCACAAGTTTTATATTTACGTTACATCTGTTTTGAGAAAGGTTTTTCTAATTTTTTTGCAGCTAATTTAAATGTCATCCTTTTGACCTCAAGATCTAAAAGGCCTTCATCACGAGATACAACTGTAAAAGGTTTTTGTGAGTTTGCATTTCTGTGGTTCCTTTACCGTGATCTTTACGGTAAAGATACTAATATCATAGAGATTTAGAGTCCTGAATATTCTGATTTTGCTTTGTCGAATATCTGTCATGTAAACATTGTTTCGTTTGATCTTTAAAAAAATCTTTTTATTATTAAGATTGGGTTTTGGGTAAATTATTGTTTTAAGGAATAAGTAAAATTTAATGTAATCTTTATTGGCCACCGTTCTTTTTGGACATAAAAGGCCTAGTGGGGTTAGCCGATTATTAGTTAGTGTTTTTTCATCTAGAGGAATATAAAATTTGTAAAATTCTTATGTGCATTGCAGAATAAGGTTTGATAAATTAGTAATACATCAGTTAATGTTAGGAAATAAAATATTACTAGTTTTATAAACATTTAAAATATTAATGTAATTAATACTTATAATGTAATACTAATAATGTAATAATAATATTATAAATGTATACAAAAAATGGTAATATTATATATATATATATATATATATATATATATATATATATATATATATATATATATATATATATATATATATATATATATACTTCTTTGATAGCATTAAAAATATATAATAATATACTTATTTTGTTTACAATCAAAAACCAGGTTCCCCTTTTTATTAAAATTGAAATTACAAATAGGTATTTCAAAAAATAAGTATCAGCTGGAGTTTCGAAGTATAATATTTTATTCAACACATTTACAGCACAGGGCTGTTCGATGGCGATCGGATATGACACTATTGCATTTGCCACATGTAATTTTTGTTTTTCTATCCCTTTCTCTAATATAAAAGGCACTCGCTTCCCTAAAACTTGTGCTAAAACTACGTTGTGGTGTAGTTTCTGGAACTTCCAAAATGTCTCGAATATAGATCTTTGGTGTCTTATTTAGTAATCTGATGCACAATAAACGCTCAATTAGTTAGAATGCTACTTCAAGTAGAAAGGTTTTTCTGTCCCATTTTGATATCGTTAGAAGCCAAATTTAACAGGTTTGCAGCATTTATGGCACTGTGATCTAACATGTCACAAAAAAAGACGCTATCTACGAATTGCTCATGAGGAACATAAAAATATACATTATTTTATATATATATATATATATATATATATATATATATATATATATATATATATATATAAAGTACGACAAAGTTTATCAAAAGTATCAGTACCGCCATTGGTACTATTATAATCTATTAAAATTTATGATGTCCTAGTGTCTATTTAGCATTTTATTGAATAGTTCCGAAGATGAAAACCAGTTATTGAGTGTAAACTTCATATTTGTTCTATGAAGTTCTGAAAGTTTCTCTGAAAGTTTTCTTAAGTAATGTATGAAACAAATTTATTATTATCTGTCTGTACCTTTACAATGTATGGTATAGCATTGACCATTGACCATCATTGACCACATAACAACTTGTATTATGTGTCAATATGGATTTGTCTGATTTCGAAGCTAAATATATCTGAAATGGATATCTGCCTTTGTAGCCCATTAACTGCTCGTCTGTGAAGAGTGAAAGGAGCGAGAATAGGAGTGACAGGTATAAAATTTACGACAGTTCAAAATAAATTTGGCCCATATCTCTCTAATAGGGACCAGCTTATCATCCAGTCGAACGCTCTATCAAACGTAAACTCGATATTAAAGACTTAAAACGTTTTAGTGACATTGATGCTCTGAAAAATGACACAATACTTATTTAAAAATAGTTCTTCCGTAATAGCAAAGGTTGATCTTTTTACTCCTGATAAACAAGATAGTCCAACCAGTAAACGATTTTCTATTATATCTTTGCTGCAATGGTCAGATTGCATGTTATTTATTAAACTATTCTTTCGCGCTAACATTTCTTCTTTAGTATGAAGAACAATTTTATCAAATCTTTTAATCAAATAAAATATATCATACCTCCAGCAGAGTTCCCACATTACGAGCATCTGCTTTTCGCCCTGGTATAAATGGAACTATATTTTTTGTTGTTGTCTTCCTCTACTTTCAGGCTTCTGAGTAGTCCATTTGTAGCCATTTTTGCCTTTTACTGTTACTAATCGACTTGTAGACGGCCGTTTGTCTTCTGGTAGTTCTTCGTTCATCAGAATCTTCGTTTATTTCAACTCCAATGAAAATAGTCCTCCTCATCTTCTCCTAAAAAAAATTTATTCGCTTCCTGTTCTAAATCCTGCCAAGTCAACAGACGATGCCAATAATCACTGTTTTCGGCTATATTATAATTTCTAAGCTAAAATATTATGCGTATATATACAGTAGGCAGTTATATTTTCAGATTACATACCACAAGTTTCAAGAATCCCTAAAGATATTGCTAAGTGATAAAAGAAAGTTGCATAAAAGGAACGCTGGGAAACTGCTGAGCCAACTTGTATTTTTGGTTCACTGCAGTCCGGACACTAGTTCAAATTTGAGAATGCACTCGGAAGTACAGTTAGTAGATGTATTAACTTATACATATCCCCTCGGAGGTGTATTATATATATATATATATATATATATATATATATATATATATATATATATATATATATATATATATATATATATCCCTCCGAAGGTTAAAAGTAATTAAGTGGGAAGTAATAAGAAAAATTTTGTTTTCAATTTGTATACTGATTTATGTAGTTATGGAATAATATATTATCTCTATATACAGTTATGAAGATGTATCTCCATCTAAGTCCATCTATGTGAAAGGGGAAATTTAATATTTCGAATTGTTCATGTTTTATGTAGAATCATATTTGAATTGGTTTAACACAATCTTTTGTTTAATCCAGGATCTAGTAACAATTGTATGATGGCTCGTGGAAAATTCAGTTTTTACACTCAATGCAACATTAGAATTACAAATTTTTTATATAAATATCAATTATAAGGTAAAAAATAGTACCAATTTAAATTTGTACTACCAAAGTTCTAACTTACGTGTATTGATATAGCAATATTGCTTATGCCATATGCAAGTTTAGAATTAGGTTAGTCGATTCAAAAACAACCATTGAATCAAGTGTCTATAACACAGGTCTAGATTGGATTTGGTGCCGGAAAGACAAGAACTGTTTTTGAATGCTCGTCATGCTGGTTCTAACGGTACATATTTTTTGAAATATATGTGCAGCTTTGTAAATATGATAGGTGTAGACAAAATACGATTATTTCGTTTTTTATCTTTTGATATTGAACATCGAGAAAGCACCTCTTTCGTGATTTCTTCAAATGAGTTCCTTATTATAATCCAGCAGTAATCAGCGATGATGTGTTCATCCCATCGACCCTGGTATCTTTCCTTCGTATTTTTTAGGTCCTGATCGTTCTACTTGTTTCTCACTGCAAGACCTAAGGTTATCTGAAAAATAGTCTAAATGATTGTGGAGATAGTGAACTTTGATTCTTATGTTACATCCAAGCTTTCCAAAATTTTGCAGCATGTTTTGCACCAATTCGTGAAAATTTTCGGATTTATAATTCCCTAGGAAATTTCTTAAAACAATGATAAAATAAAACTAGTCTAATGATTCTAGATCATTCATTGTATGCACGATAATGTTATCCATAAGCAAAAGCCTAATTTGCTGTTCATCGAAAATACCAGCCTTATATTTCTGCTTACTCAAACCAGGAAATTTCCTGGATATATAATTAAAACATCTATTTTTATCCAATGCTTTGACATACTGTTTCATTAGTCTCAATTTTATGCGCAATGGAAACAAAATTATTTTCTCTCTAGTAACACTAACGCTGTATTTATGATACTGTGTTTCCCAACTATCAAGTCTTTTCTTTCAGGCCAGTAAGTTTTAATCCGAAGTTAGCTTTTAGCTCTGCTATTCCACAAAAAGAGAAAACATGGAAGCTTGGTGTAACCGGTTTGTTGACCCAATAAAAAGTGTATCTTTTTTAAATCAACACATATAACCCATTTATGATCATGGTACTTGAACATTGCCCATACAAGAGTATAGCAAATAATATAAATACAAAGAGTACAATATGGTTTCATACTCCTTTAATTTAGTGTAATGAGCAATGGGAACCGCAGTCTGTTTATTGCCATTATGTAGTAAAACACATTTCAAACTCCGTTTGGAACTGGTTATAAAAAGTCTCCATTCATTTGGGAGGTAGTTCAAGAAACTAATTTTTGATAAAATACCACCGATATTATTACACGAAATAACATCATTTTCCGAGCAAAAAAACGGAAGCAGTTCTTTTTCTTGAATATGATAACATGTAATTTTAGCACCTTGGGAAAATAAATTCCTCTCTTTGAGTATTTGAGCACAACATTCTGTATCTAAAATATCAGACAGGCCACGAAAATTTGGAACAGGCACGTCTTCTGAATGAAAAACAGGTGTTTTAGTAGATACCAGATCGGGATAGGTAATTTCTTTCGATTAATACCTTATTTTTTTCCAAAGCAGAATTAACAGTCATCGTAGTGATTTTTTGGTTCCCTCCAAATCATAGGCACACTGTAATGGGTGTAAAGTAACCCCAAGTTTAGAACAGGCTTTATTATTTTTTTAATCATTAGGGGCGAGAGCTACATTTTATCTACCCGTTTCATAACATTTTATTATTTAAAACTTTTAGCATCACCCTCGTGACCTCAGATCATGGCTTTCCCTTTTGCGTTCCCGTGTTTTCGTTTTCTTGAGATATATGGAGGCAAATGGATTGTTGGTAAGTATGTTAGAACAAATTGTTCTAGCTCCCTGAATATTTTTGTTTAGCAACGAAATAAGCAAGAGAGTTAAAAACATCAGAGTGTTTACCAGAGTTAACCAGTGTTAACCAGAGTTAAAAAAACTTATTAAAATAAAACTGAAAATTTCAATTTCACTTAGATGTCAATGTATCTGCGTATGAAAGTACTTCAGCCCCGAACTCAAGTTCCGTGTATAAAGTTCCAATATAAGTAGTTGCACCCTGGTAAAGTTCGAACTAGTTAACATAATCTAATCTGGTGGATCCTACCTGTAATTTGTAACCATAACGAACCGGTTTTCTCTTCATATACCGTTTGCAGCCATGTCTCCCGTAATAGAAAACCATGGCCTCATCCATGCTGTGAGATTTTTGTAAAGGTGCATTAAACAATGGCCGAAGCTTTACAAATTTATCACTTTTGTCCAAATTATTATTATCTGCGAAATGTCGATTATGCACGATATATTCAAGCCTATCACATTATTGATATGGCCTCTGCTATGAGTTTCTTGTGGGTATCTTTTTCACGTTCCTAGAACATTCGATGCCTTGAGGGTTGTAGATATTCGCTCAGTAACAGCAATCTCAAAAATTATCTAATATCCCTATCAGTAATATTTCCTTGTTTGTTTTTCTGGTTTACATACCTAAAACATATCATGAAAATAAATTAAAACATGACCAATAAAATAAGTATTTTTATACCTGTTGGATTCATTCACTATTCGTTCTATTAGGTCGTTATCAAAAAAGTTCTGAAATAATCCAACAGGATGTTTCTTGGCTGTCACTTCAGAGACATCGAATTGCCATTCATCATCGGAACCAATAACTTCAATTTTTTTTTACCCATTTGAAGTCAGTTTTCTTGCATTTGGGAATTTGGTTACTTTTCTTAGACAGGCGTTTCGCCAATTCGGAAAGTGGCATCGCATACTCCTCATCATCAGAGTTAGAATTAGCTGAGAAATTAGCTATATTATTGAAATTTATTTCAAGAGATTTTCTTAGTTGATAAACTCTAAATTATCAATTGCTAAATTATTCTCATCGCCTGTGTCCTTATCTTACCCGTTAAAATGGTTAACAATGGCTAACCAAAAAAAGTTAGTTTTAACCTTCAACACCCCAAAACACTTATATAACATTTGTGAAACAACATTTAGTGACTAATTATTTACCCAACAAAATTCACGTCACAGTGGTCCATTGAGGGAGCGAAATATCTAATAAATTTAATGCTTTTACAGAATGCTAAACAAAAAAAAATTTAATGCTAAAACAGAAACAATATGAGATATATTGTATTTTGGTAGTAAGTTATTAAGAATGTCTGTTGCAAAAGCATTGCATTTATTTGTAGATAATCATAAAAGGAGAGTATATGAGAGTTTATTTAATATTAATCCGCCACAACGATCGGTAATGCTCAAAGTTCATTTACAGTTTGACTTGAGATTCCAAAAAGAATTTACCTTTCTCTTAAGAGCTACGAAATCTTGCAATTAAAGTAAAATAAGACTTTAAGTGTTCTTATTAGAACAACTTAAAGACATTTTCTAACAGCACAGAAAGCGATATCTATTATAGATATTGAATTTTCAATTCGATTTTCCAATATTTTTCAGGTTTTCACACCGTTATGGCATGGAGGCCACTGGTGGAGACCCACAGGTTCGACCACCTACCTAACCTAACCTATAACCCATTAAAAAAGCAGAAAATAACAGTCTTTTCGCAAGCCGTAGAGGATTACTTTACTTACAGGTTAAAAGATGAGAAATGGGTTACTTACTGTCACCCATACAGATGAAACTAAGGACTTTCTAAATTGTGTTATAATAAAATCACAATATATGAATTTAAAGTAAAACTTGGTTTTCTGTAGAAAAATATTGAAATATTTATTGATTTATAAAATTGACATTTGTAAATTATATATGGAACAACACATCCATGTCTTTGCTTATATTATGTTTCTATACAGTTTTCCATTATTTTCTAATTTTATAATTATTAGTATTTTCGTTTAAGGAATATATTTTTGAAATAATATGACCAATATATTTTAGTATTTAATATATGTATCCACTAATTATCCTAGTTTTAATTTTCGTATATACGTTAAGAATTTAGATTGAGAACGTTAAGAAAAGTTGGATCCATAAAAATGTTATTAAAATTTTAAAATATGAAATATTCCTGTGAAAACCTAGTTAATTTTGAAAAATCTATAGCACTTTTGCAATCTCAAACTGTTCACAATAATAATAAAACTGACATTCATTATGATAAAAATATTGTTTAAAGCACTTTTAGTAAGTATTACATAAGGATTATAATATTTTAATATCCTTAATAATTATGTAATAAATAAATCCTTACGAGCGAGTTAAGCGCAGACAAAGAAAAGAAAAGGGATTTGTTCCAAGTCTAAACTTGGCATCGGAGAATTAATTACACCTAATTAGAATTCAAGTGATGCTTAGAACCGTTGAACATTCCCATTTTATTACCGTAACAAATTTAGAAATATTTCCTTCTAGATCTACTTGATGGTTTAATTCCACTATATTTTATTTCACTCTCTTCCTGCGCCTTACTTTCCACAATCTTCTTCAAAATATTTTTACTCATTATCCCACATATACAGACATATAGCTCGTATAAAATAAAAGCAGTTGCACGTCATTAAGCACGTGATTAACATTTTGACTGCCCTATTGCCAGATTGTGATTAAAAATCACAACCTTACTTTAGCGATTTATATTTACAATATAAACTTTGATAACAATTAAAAAAATCAACTCTAAATTATATGCAAATTAATAAGTAACTAAAAAAAATATAACTGTAATAGTATTGCAAGTATCGCCGATTTAGTATACCTAGATCGATTTGTAAAGTGCTTCGTTCAAAAACCATCAACATTTTTTAGTATTTGAATGGTTATTAATATAAAAATATTATATAATTACCAGTGACATTTACTGAACTATAATATGCAAGTATAAAATAGAAAAAACAATAAAATATTTGCATGCACTTATATTTTTATTAATATAATCACTTATTCTCAATCAAGTATATGCTCTCGGTCGTAGCATTTCATTATTTCATTTTCTGTAAGCCTGATTCTTTTTTTTTCATCAAAACTGTTTTTCTTTCCATCATATAACTTCTCAAAAATCTATACGTTTTAAGGCAACATTGGGAAGCTCCATCTTGGATCACCCCTCGTCTTGGATCATTTTTTTTCCAGTTAAAACCTACTTCTTTCAATATGTTGCACAATCACATACGACATCTTATCAAACAATTGTTTCTCTTTTAATTACCCATGTAAGGAATTGAAAGTTACATGCTGTCCTGAAAACGAAAATATATATAAAACGTATAAACTATATATGGGATTAAGAACAATATTTTCTGCAATTTATACATAATTGTTCATACATAATATAAATGGTGTCATGATTAGAACTTGTATCCAAAGCTTTGGTAACCCTTTTAGTAGAACTACAGTTCCTAGTCAATTTTAAAACTTCATTGTTTTTCACCTTTTGTGACATAGTACTAACAGTGGACATACTCAATTTTAAGGCTGCTGCAACACACTAAATAAATATGACTTAAACTAAACATATCCAAATATTAGCAATTAACTTAATATAACACTCTAACAGCATGAAATGGTAACAATCGATTCTTATTGTCTCGTTTTTGTTCAAAATAGTGCATCAGAGATGCTACTAATTCTTGTCAATGACTGTTTAACTGATTGGGCATTTGGCAGGCGATACTCTGGCAATTATAACTATATGGTAGTTCTTAAAAGAACTGTTTTCGATTGCAAGAAAAAAAAAAGATAACCTCCAAACGCGTCAATAGAAATCAACAAGAAAAATGTGAAACTCAATAACGTCGCATATGCTACCAAACGAAGATAGCCGCTTAATTTGAATTTTTTTGAATACATTTCATTTGATTCTTTTATTATTTAATTTATGTATTATTGGTATACAGCTATTCTTCAATAACGTCATCGATGACGAGAACGATTTTTGTTTTGTACACTTTATATATATAATGTTATATTTGCAAATATGCTGTTAGTCTTAAACGGATATTCTCATATGTCAACTTTGCTCAAAATAATTCAATTTTTTATTTATTTATTTATTTATTTATTTATTTATTTATATATGTATTATATTTTATTTATATTTTTATTAATACCCATTTTCTGAATCCATACAAATCACAATACAATATATAGTCTATATTTACATAAAATAATCTATTATGTTTTAAGATTAATACAATTTAATAGCTTTTCAATGCATCTTAAAGCCTGCCATAGAACAACCAACAAAATTCAAACTACACTTATCCATTAGAGACAATCCTCGAGAGAGGAAAAATTTTCCATAATTGTAACGGTGACGATTCGTAGAGAATAGAATGGAACTTCTAGCACATCGTGATGGGACCTTTATGTTTATTAAACTCAATAGGCCAGGTTCAACCTGTGTAAAATTAACCTGAGGAATATGTTCTGGACCACTTCCACCTTCCCAAAGTGCATCGCATATTAAGGGGATCAGACACAACACAAGTACTCGAGGACAGAACATGTCAGGATGACATACAATAGCCTTAAGCTAGAAACATTCTTAAAGTCTTCCTATAGAGCATTCCTATAGATAAACCCCAACATTCTATAAGCTTTATGAACATTTTAATAAGATCATTCGTATAGTGCAGACGGGCTTTTCTGCTCCTCGATTGGCTTACCTAACAGAGTGACTACCAAGCGAAGGGGTGACGTTAACATCACGCCACGCTGACGTAATCTGTTAATAATTAGTTTATTTCTTAAAAATTATCTAAATAAATAGTTTTTGTGCGGTTTCTCGCTTAATTTGTGTTGGTTTGGTTGCCTGAAAGAGTACCATAACTGTAATTGAGAAGAAAACCACGACGCTTCTGGCCGGTAAGTCATAGGATAGTCTCTGGGAATTCAATAAGTGTTTAAATATTTTAAGACATTTTGATATTTCTTTTTTAATATTCCTAGTGCTATTTTAGATATTTTGAACTGTTTTTAAACATATTAGTGTGATACTGCCAGCTAGAAAGAAAGTCTCAGGCCCGACGAGGTTATTGCCGGCTTGAAGGCTGATCTGAAGATCGCTAGACGCGATGATAGCGGACTGAATGAGAGTATCTCCGAGCTGAATGGGCTCATAAAAGAGTTGAGAAACCAGATGATGTCTATGAATGAGGAAATAAACAGATTAGAAGCGGGAAGTCCGCCCGCCCGAAAATAAGGAAAATAATGCAGTAACACCAGAAACAGTTAAAATGCTATATGATGAAGAAAGTTACAAACTACCTCCACTTAAACTCTTCTCTCTATTCTAATATCTGTGCGAGCAAATTCCAAAAGTATTTGCAGAACAGTGGTCAAAATACGCAGCTCCAAGAGGCGGTCGAAAAATGAACGGCAGATATATTTGAAGCCATAAATGTGGCTACTAAAACCTTCATGGTGTTTGCTTCGATAGTCTCGGATATTCTACTGGGCGTGAAGGAGAAGATTCGTCTTAAAAATAGGTTATATAGACGCTATCGCTCGTCTAGGGATCGTAAACTCGACCGACGTGCAAACGAGGCTAAAAGAGAGGCCCAATGGGCCCTCGAAGAATTCACAGGTCTGAGATGGGGAGATTTCTCAGCGTCAATCGACACGGCCAGTCGATCACTTTGGAAAGCGGCCAGATTCCTTGTGGAAAAGGCGAGATCATCTATTCCTCCTTTGAAGAACGGCGTGAATTACGCCGTCACCAGGTAGAAAAAAGCTCTTTGCGAAGATCTATAAGTCACAGATGACCACTTCGATTCGACCTTCAGTCGAAAAGAGGAATAAAGTTTAAATAGGAGATTTTCATGTTCCAAACAATCCCTAACTGAGGCTACTTGATCAAACCAGTTTAGTTTCTCGATATTCACACCCGAGCACTCGATTTCATGAAAGTACGTCAAAATAAAAGTACTTTCCAAAAAAGGGAAAAGCTCAATGATTCTAGCAGCTATAGACCAATTAGCTTACATAGTGTGCTCGGCACAGTCGCTGAAAGAGCAGTTCTCGATGTTTTGAACGACTTTCTCGCCGACAACAAGATTTTGTCGGATGAATAGTTTGGTTTCCACAGGAGTCATGCCGCTGTCCATCAGACGGTGAGATTAGCTGCGGATGTCAGGCGGGAGTTCGGTAAAGAACGTTACACGGGAGCTGTCTTTCTAGACTTCTCGAAAGCTTTTGACAGAGTCTGGCATCTCGGACAGTGAAAATGCTTAGACTTGGCATTTTCAAGAATCTAGTGAGATTATTAGCATTATTTCTCACTTGACGCAATTTCCAAGTACTCGTCGATGGTGTTTTATCCAATGTTCAGTAAACAGACGCGGGTGTACCACAAGGCTCTCCTCTTGCCCGCACAATCTTTTATATCTACATAGCGGACTTTCCAAAAATTCCGTCTGTAGAAACAGCGTTGTACGCTGACGACACGGCCTTCTATCCGTCTGCCTACAGATCGTCGACGATTATGTCCAGGCTCCAGAAGCAGATGTTGAAAGCTTCAAAATAGTTGATCGATTGGAGATTAACGATCAACCGGGCAAAAACGCAGACCATATTCTTCACTCGGAAGAGACCAATAATTGATCAGCATATCCGAATTCATGGTGTACCAATTAAGTACACTAGGACGGCACACTATCTAGGCCTTGAATATGACAATGCCCTGAAGTGAAAGTCGCGCCTTAAAACAGCAATCGGGAAAGCTAACAGCATGTTCCCTATGTAACTAACTAACCCTGTATAAAACCATGGTCCGGTCGGTCCTCATCTATGGACACCAGACTTGGTTCCCATACCTTCCAGCTTCACTGATTAAAAGAGTACAATCGTTTCAATCACATGCGCTTCGCACAATAATCAACGCCCCATGGCTTGTAAGGAATGTGCAAACCCATTGGGAAATTGACACCCCAACACTTCAAACATTCCTATCCAATTTACTGGATAAATTCCAAGCAACGGCGTCCATTTCGGATAACCCAATAATCAGAGCCAAGGCAGCTTTATTGCCTGCCATTGCACCAGAATGAATCTTCACATCTGTCAAAAATCGGTGTCAAAAGGACGACACCTACACCCTTCAAACTCGTGATCAGGCCACAAAGTTTGGTCTTCCAAAAGGAAATATAAATTAGCTCCGTAAGGACAATTTAACCTCCAGGACAGCAGTAGTAGTTTTAGCTTTGTAAATAATGTTTTCATATATCATGTGGAAATCCATCCTGATGTCCAGAATCTACCCCAAATCCCCTATACAATTCACACGTTTAAGAGCAGTGTTGCTTAAGGAAGTATGAGCGATAAATGAGTGAGGATGGATGAGTCAAAATAATACTGGATTATTTTTGCTTTTTAAAACTTAAAATAGAAAAATTCATAATTTTTTATTTACAATACTATAACAAACTATATAGTAACTAATAAATTATGATTTATTTATAAAAAGTAATGAATTGTCTTCGTTATTATTAATCCACGCAGTACGACAAAGCACTAACGTGAAGTGCGGGTGTATATATATATATATATATATATATATATATATATATATATATATATATATATATATATATATATATATATATATATATATATGTATGTATATGATGATGTGATGAATATCACCTAATACAAACATACTGCGTTCTTCCCATTAAGTAGGATATGAAGATATGATAGTTTCCGAAGGTATGAAGGATATGAAGGATATGAAGGATATGAAGGATATGATGGTCAACAGTGTTGAATGCTCTTAAAAAGTCAGTATGTGAGCGTCCTGACCTGACACCGATCCTCCTATATACCCAGCACATATTGGGTGTAAATAATTAAGTTAGTAGCGGCAGACCTGCCTCTACAAAAACCATGCTGAAACCATGCTTGATCAGGCGTCAGAACAGCACTGATTGAGTTCAGAATATCACTTTTTTTTTAACAGCTTTAAAATACAATTGAGGTGACAGACAGATCTATAATTTCTCATATCTATCATCTATCTATCTACAATCTATCATCGGGCTTACATATCGGGATTATAAAACCCCGATCGAAAATACAATTAAACAAAAAATATATGAGTTTGGCCAACGAGTACGCACATTTGTGGAGGAACTTAGGCGGTAATCTATCAGGGCCTGAACCCTTATTAATATTAAGCTTCTGAATAATGTGCAAGGTCTCCCAGCATTCGAGCATTCGCTGCTACATCCAACAAACCTTGCACTAGAAGACTTGTGGATACCCTGAAGGTTATCGGAAAAGAAATCAACCAAAGATAGACAGACCATCATCTCCTACTCCCCATCTAAATGAACCGAGCTTGGCACACATTTGCTACTTTTCTTATTGTTTATATAATTCTAAAATTCCTTAACATGTTTCAAAATTTTACATTGAATCCTGAGCTCTGAAAATTGTAAATAAAAACCATACTGAACAGTAAATTTCCTCATCAGATGAAACTGTTTTTTTTTACAAAAACTATATATTTCATTCCATTAGAGAAACAACTAGGAAACTTAGAAGTTCTCAGCTGCACTTGCATAACATGCCGTTCAATTCCCTCAATTAGTGCAACTTCTACACCGTTCTTACTGAATAAAATGTCATTTCAGTCACTGGAGTGATAGAAATTATTCAATCGTCGTAATCATTCGTATAAACATAACTAAACTTATTGAACTCTAGTGGAACCAAAAGCCTCTTCACAGAAATGGTAACTAAAAGATCAGGATAATGATAATCACAAAGCGCCTCATTAGCAATATCAACACATACCCCCGTATCTTGTGCAAAAATCAAATTAAGCATCCTATCATTAGCGTTGCACACCGTATTAATCTGAAACAATTGATTGATTGCATTGAAAAGCAAAACAGTCACGCAAAATTTTCATCAATTCCCTACTTTCATCCACCACACCAGTACCAAGATCGTCATTCATGCATATAACACGGGGTAAATTATAATCGCCAATATTATAATATATAGGTTTTTACTAGGTAATTGCAAAAGTTTTTGCAATCGAGCTAACCTAATGGTTTGGACGCTATATAATAATATTGTAATATAATAAAATATAATAATGTCATGGTTTTGTTAATGCCATCGTTTGATTAATGTCATGGTTGGGTTAATACTATAGTTCGGTTAATGTAAAATTTCACATTTTTATTATAATTAGCACCATATAGGATAATTACTATTTATATATCATTGAATAATATATGATTATGATGAATAGTATTAATATTAAAAAGGTAAATTATTGATTTAACACTTTGCTTCCATTCAACTAATGGAGAAGTACCATCTAATGAAACGTTTATAGTTAGATTGCTGAATTTTAGCGTTGGACATATAAATCTCAATGACGAATTAAGTGAAAGTCTTTCAACCAACAATTACGTTATAAGATACATCTACATCTTAAAAGAAACGACAGAGATCTATCGATCTATCACATGCAATGGAATCGAAATGTACAGAAGTAAATGAATATTGATTACGTTGTTGATTGGTTGAACACAATTTGATCGAAGTCTATCGAGGGGTTATAAACTTGTTGTATGACATTGGCACAAGTCACGATCAGCCAAAAAAAAGTACAAGACTATTATACTATACTATACTATCCTGTGTATCGACTCTAATTTATGTATTTCCTAGTTTCAGTTTGATTTTCACAGTGGTAAATTCACCTTAGGCCCTTTGATTGATGTCGAGAACCATATTTGATTTCCATTTCCTCTGATAACCATAGTATAAATATAACAAAAGCCATTGACATGACTTGGAGACACTCCATTATATCATTATGTTTTTACTTTATCGGACGAGATAAACAGGTAATGTCCTTTCCTATACTCGTAATACGCTCTTTGGCTTCTCTCTTAGTCCTAGACTAAATAACTCCTTTCAATTATTTCCTATTATTACGGTAAACCGAATTCTCATATTTCGGTCATTAGCTCGATCTTTTTTGAAGACGCGGCCAATCCCATAGTTTACTTTTTTCACCGTAGACTCTCTTTCTGTATGCTATCTTTATCCTGTTTTATCTCAGCCAATCTAGAAGGTGGGAAATTACTCGAGAAATGTTTCTATTATTTCTCTGGATTTAGGATATCTCGTGTTTTGTAGGCTGCGAAAGAATGGATGGTGTAGTTTGAAAAGTGTACTGGGACTATATATTATTTTCATTACGTCGGAAATCCGTACATAGAAAATGTATATTCACACCATTAATATAGACAGTGATTCATAGCATAAATATAACAAAAGCCATTGCCATGAATTTGAGATATTCCATTTTATCATTATATCTCTACTTCATCGGACGAGCCCAACAGGTAATATCTTTAGTATACTTGTAATATGCTCTCCGGCTTCTCTTTTAATCCTAGGTTGCTTTTAATCCTGTTTGCTAAACAGAATTCTCAAATTTTGATCGATAGCCCGATCATTTTCGAAGACGCGACCAATCCCATATTTGACTCTTTTGACCGTAGACTCTACATCAAGCTCTTTATGTATGCTGTCCTGATCCAGCTTTGTCTCGCCCCACCTTCTAGATGGGAAATTACTCGAAAAATGTTTCAATTATCTCTCTGGATTTAAGATATCTCGTGTTCTGTAGGGTGCTAAAGAATGATTGGTGTAGTAACTGAAAAGTGCACTGGGACTATGTATTATTATCCATAGGTTGGAAATCCATATATAGAAAATGCATAATCACACCATTAATATTAACATTTCCTGAGTTTCACCCTCAGCAAGTTCTTTGGAGGTGTGTTCAAGAACAAAGGCATAAGTATCCACCTGAGAATTGTTGAAAGTTTTATCAAAGAGGGAAAAATATTACTGATTATTGAAAGACAAATGTTTTGGGTGTAAACATTAATGATGGTATTAATATTTTCTACCAAATCTTTATCTAAAACAATATTTATTAATTTATCCACAAATATCAGTAATATCCATCAACAATTATGATTTTGCATGTGTTGTTTGGTCATCGACGTAATACATACGTTATACATACGTCTTTACCTACATTATCTTCCGATTCTTGGGCCTCGTTTTTTTTGTTAGTTCTTTCATCACCAGAAAATAAGTCTGGGCAATCATAATTTGTATTAGAGTTTCATGAATCGTAAATAAATACATCAGAAATAAAATTATATTTTCTTACATAAATACGTATGTTTTTAAATATGTATATAATATAATTGTTCGTTTCTACATCTACAGGCATGTTCTTTAAATTTTTGTAAACTATCTGTCAGAAAACTTGGTAAAAAGCTTTCTTGGATAAATCCCACCGTTATTTATCATTGCGTCATTTTTAAGTTTTCTGTTAGCTAATTTAGAGTAAATATGTAATTTTGAATCTTTCGTTATAAAATACAAATCTAGACAAATTAATTTATTTATATAAATAAAAATGTAAATCTTCGTTTGTTCAAAATCTTAAATCTCCGAAAGTTCTTCACCAATTGCTTTGAAATTTTGATACAACATTGCATTCTAATTCGCGCGTATCATTCGCGGAAGTATCATCTGTTGAATATAACAGCAACACAGGCAATACTAAACATTGCTTATGCCGGACCGCGTGCTTCTTGAAAGCTGCTGTTACTTAACACTTTCAATGCTTCCGATTGCATGGTTAAATTGAATTTTCTTAGATTTAGGTAATTTAATAATAAATTAATAGTTTTGTCCAGTAATTTTATTATTATCTTTTTTAATTAAACATTGTCAACCAAACCATTTAGCCAACATTTGTTCAATGATATTGTGCCATATTTCAAATACTGTTATACTTAACGAACAATATGAAACGTTAACGAAAAAGTTAATAAAAGATATGAAATAGAGAGGAATTATATTAGGAATGTAGCCGAGTGTAATGGATTTGCTCCCTCGTTAGTTAAGCTCCCTCGTTAGATAAGATAATTAGAAAACATAGATATAAGGTTTTAGTTCGTGAAAACTCGACTTTTCAATTGGAAAGAGACACCCCAAGATTTGTTTCATTACCTTTTCATCATAATTTAACGCGTGGTTTAAAAATGTTTTTAAGAATGCTAATCTAAAACTGGTATATAGTGCTGGTTTAAACTTACTACATTTATTCGGTAATTCTAAAGATAAAACTCCTCCGATGGAAAGGTCGGGTATTTTTGAAATTTCTTGTAAGGATTGCGATCAAAGGTACGTTGGGCAAACGAGGAGATCATTCGGAACAAGGTTCAAAGAACACATAGCTCAATGAAGATACAATAGGCCCGATAAATCTTGTGTTGCTCAACATATTTTTGAGAATGATCATTGCATAGATATCAATAATTTAAGATTAATAAAACATGTAACAAACAATAGACAATTAGACGCTTATGAGAGTATAAAAATCAGTAAATGTACCAGTAGTATGAACAGATACAACGGTCCTATTCCTTCGAAGTCTCTGTTCCTACTGCTCTAGATCCTCACTTGCTATTGGTCGCTTGATTAGCATTGTCGCCCCGCCCACAATGCTAAGCGAGCATTATATAAAGAAAGGAGTTTTTAGTGACACATCGTCCTCACTCGTCCTCACACAGTGAGGACGCTTTTTTTTAGAGCTCCCATTGGCTAATGCTTCTGATATTACCCAAGTGCACCGTAGCTCCACGTGGCTTCTATCTAAGAATATTCCGGAATTAGGTTGTTTCTTTCGAAACGACCTATTTTCCCACAGTTTTTAGTGCGCGATAAATCGCTTCAGTGCGATTCGAGTGCAGTGGAGAGTGTTGGCTATACTTCGACAGGTTTTCCCCGACGATCCTGGCCGGTGAGTAATAGGATAGTCTTTTGGGCATTAAAACAAGAATAATAAATATCTTAAGGCTTTTAAATTCAGCGCCTTATTGCTTATTTGAAGTGCTTTTTAATATTGTATTGTGAACTGTTTGGCATAAATGGCATTCGTGTTACCGGGCCCGTCGGACGGGCCCGATGACGTCATCGCAGCCCTTCAGGCTGAACTAAACCAGGCTCGTAGGGATAACCACGGCCTGAATGAGACCATTTTCGAGCTCAAGGAGCTCATAAAACAGCTAAAAGACCAGGTAGCTTCGCTGAATGCGAAGATCGATAACTTGGAAAAAAGGACAGAGACCGCCCACACCATCGGGACGGAAAATATTCCCAAAAAAGAGACCGCCAGCACCAAAGGGTCGGCGAATATTTTAAAAAAGGAGACCGGCGGCACCAATGGACTGGCGCCTAACGCAGAAAAACAGACCGCCTGCACCAAAGGGCAGAGCGAAATTAAAACAATCTTCGGCGATGGGAAACTGGACGATACCGATTTCCCTCCACTGAAATCGCCAAAGGGCACCAATGCGACGAAGAAAATTCCTGTGATCTCCAGAATGGAGCAGGAAGACAGCGAAGGGGAAGTTATCTCCATTGGCGGAGATTCTTCCGAATCTGACTTTGAAGTCAGCACCGCCAGAAAAAGGCGTCGTGCTAAACGAAATAGGCTTTCCTCAGAGGAAGAGAGGTAGCCAGAGCAGGCACCAAAAAAAAAGGCCCGCCGGAGAGGCAGGACCTAGTGAAGCACCAACCCCGGTGGCCAAAGAGGCTACCGTAAAGAAATCACCGGCAGCAAAGACTGAAAAAGTCCCGCCGGTGATACTCCGCAGCAAAATGCAATACATGAAGGTCATGACCTTCATAACCAACGAAAAAATCGGCACTGACAAGGCGCTGAATCGCCCAAAAGGGGTGAAGATTCAGCCCAAAACGTCTACCGATTATAGGAAATTGACGGCGTTCTTGGATAGGGAAAAAATTCCCTATCACACTTACTGCACTAGGGACGAGAAGCAGCTCCACGTCTTGCTCCACAATATCGTGGAAACGGTAACGGAGGACGAGATCAGAGAAGAGCTCGTTGAGCTAGGGTTCACCCCCTCCAAGGTCCAGAGATGGAAGAATAAGAAGGGACCCCTAGCGATGGTTTACGTTATTCTTCCCAAATCACAAAAGGGAATATATAACGTCAAATACCTAGTTCACCAAAAAATTAACGTGGAGAATGTCCGCTCTAACGGTGAGACCTCGCAGTGCTTTAACTGCCAGGTCTATGGGCATACAGCCAATCACGCCTCCAAAGATTGTAAAAAGCCGAGGAATACACCGGCTAAATGTGTTAACTGTGGTGGCCCGCACCCAGCTAACTCCAAGATTTGCCCCAAGAAACCTCCGAACAGGTTGGAGGGCAAAAAACCTCAGGAGAGCTCTCCAGTAAAACCTCCGCCGAAAATTCCGCTCCCAACATTTGTCTGGGGGACGCAAACTAATAGAAAGGCCCCGGTCGAGGCGACGGTCGCCCCAACACAGGCCACTCTTCCGAAAATCCAGTTGCCGGACTTCTCCGCAATGATGGAAAATATGATGCTTCAGATGGCTGCTATGGTTCAGCAGCAACTGAACGCAGCCATAACCATGTTCCAAACCGCCAATGAACAATAAAGATTCATTGCGCGTTGTGACCTGGAATTCCAACTCCTTGAACGGGAAAAAGTTGGAATTAATTGCGTTTCTAGAAGATCACGGCATCGACGTGGCCCTGATTCAGGAAACTTTCCTCAAGCCGAGCCAACAGTTCAGCGTGAGGAACTTTTGCTGTTATAGGGAGGACCGTCTCGGCGGAGCGAAGGGTGGTCTGATGATTCTCGTCAAGAGAGGAATCAAACACAACCTTTTGCCTCCGACGGGCCTTACTTCCTCAGAGGTGATCTCGGTGCAAGTGGCTCTAGAAGGTAGTCCTGTAAACCTATCTTCTTGGTACCAGAGAGCCTGCAATAACTTCGATTCCGGCGAAGTGGGCAGGTTCCTGACTAACAACACTCCAGTCATCATTGGAGGGGACTATAACGCACACAACCAAATGTGGGGTTCGAGATGGACAGACAAGAGGGGTGCTGACCTGTTATCTATGGCGGATAGATACGGGCTGAAGCTGCTTGTCCCGGACGAACCATCCCGACTTAGTAGCTTCTTAGATTTCTTCATCGTGAGAAATCTAACGAATCAATGCACTGTCCAGGTTGTCTACGAGCTTATGTCGGATCATTACCCGGTCATCCTAACCATAGGTACCAAGGTGGACACCTTCCCACCGCGAAAGGTATCTAACATCAGTTGGAGCAAATTCCAAGAGCATTTGCAAAACAGCCGGCACAACCCGCGCATTGATAGCGTTCAGCAGCTAGAGGATGCGATCGAAAAACTAACTAACGACATAATAGAAGTCACGAATGTGGCGACTAGTTTCAAGACGGATCGTTCTCGGACCACCTTAGACATTCCGTCTGAGGTGAAAGAGAAGCTCCGTCTGAAAAACAGACTTTACAGACGCTATCGCCTGCAATCGTGCAAACGAAGCCAAAAGGGAGTCTCTACAGGCTCTCAGAGAGTTCAGGATGGACAGATGGGAAGATTATCTAGCGTCAATCGACAGGGCCGATCGATCGATATGGAAAACGGCCAATCACTTGGTGGGAAAGGCGAGAGCGCCGGTTCCCCCCCTGAGGGCGGGTGATACTCACGCCGTCACGGGGGCGGAAAAAGCGGAGCTCTTTGCCGTGACCTACCAAAAGCAGATGACCTCTCTTCAGCCTTCAGCCGAAAAGAGGACTAAAGTTGAACAGTTCAGGCAAGAAATTTTATCTTACCAAGGAACTCCCAACCCTGGCTACTTGATCTGCCAAATAGTCTCGCCGAAGATAATACACAATATTATCCGAGGTTTGAAAGCTAGAAAAGTTCCTGGTCGCGACCGTATCTCTCCGATGCAGCTGAAACGACTACCCAATAAGCAAATAGCTCAGTTGACAAATATTGTCAATGCTACGTTCAGACTCCAGCACTTTCCAGCTATATGGAAACATGCACAAATTATAGTAATCCTAAAAAAAGGAAAAAGCCCAAAAGAGCCGAGTAGCTATAGACCTATTAGCTTGCTTAGCGCACTTGGCAAGATCGTCGAGAGAGCGACATTACACGCTCTCAACGGCGTTCTTGCCGACAAGAATATACTGCCGGACGAGCAGCTTGGTTTCCGAAGGGGGCATGCGGCCGTCCACCAGGCGGCACGGCTCGCGACAGAGATCAGGCAGGGTTTCGGTGGCAGGCGCCATACGGGAGCCGTCTTCTTAGACCTCTCGCAAGCCTTCGATAGAGTCTGGCATCTTGGACTTATAGTCAAGATGCTCAGGCTGGGCATACCAACAGACCTAGTCAAGCTCTTGGCATCATTTCTGACTGGACGCACTTTTCAAGTGCTCGTCGATGGTGCTTTGTCTTCAGTCCAGCGAATCGAAGCGGGAGTCCCGCAAGGATCTCCTCTTGCCCCAGTAATTTTCAATGTCTACATGGCGGACTTTCCGAAAATTCCGCATGTAAAGACTGCTTTCTATGCTGACGATACCGCTTTTTATACGACAGCCCACGGGACCTGGCTGATCACATCCAGGCTCCAAAGGCAGACGTTAAAAGCCCTAAAATGGCTAGCCTACTGGAGGCTAGCAATAAATCGCAGCAAAACCCAGGCTGTCCTCTTCACAAGAAGACAGCCAGTAATCAGACAGAATATCCGTATCCACGGAATCCCCATCAAATGGGCCAGATCGGCTCACTACCTGGGCCTTGAATTCGACAAGGCTCTCACGTGGATGCCGCATCTAAAGAAGGCAACCGGGAAAGCAAGAGCCATGGCTCGACTGCTTTACCCCCTAATGAACGGAAAAAGTAAGCTCTCGCTGGACATCCAACTAACCTTGTATAAAATCATGGTCCGATCTGTCCTTACTTACGGATATCAGGCCTGGTTCCCGTTCCTCCTCCCAACGTCGATTGCAAAACTGCAAGCGTTCCAATCACGTGCACTTCGCACAATAATCGATGCCCCATGGTTTGTAAGGAGTGCACAAATCCATCGGGAGACTGACACACCAGAGATTCAGACATTTCTGTCCAGACTGCTGGAGAAATTCCTAGCGACGGCGTCCCTTTCGGACAATCCGATAATCAGAGCCACGGCAGCTTCATTGCCGGCCATTGCTCCAGAATGACCATCCTCTTCGGTCATCACATCCCTGCCTAAAGGACGGCAGCTAAAACCCTCCGAATAAGCGACATTGTCGTGACATTCGGAAAAATCAGAGATTACAAGTCAGGGCCTTCGGGTCAACTTAACAACCAGGAAAAGTAGTAGTATTGTGAAAAAGATTTTTGTAATAAAAGTTTGTTACCATTATACTGCTGTTTGATATTGCTTGTTGATACTCTCACATGAACTGAACATTTTACCTGGTAATTATATTTGCAGTGATTAAAATTAAGGAACATGTAATCAAATAGAGTCATAATGATGTATATTTTAACAAATTCAAAGTAAGCTCTAAAAATGTTTGAGCAGTCATCTTAAAGTGTATATGCTTAAGAGTTGTCGTGATGAAACACTTTTGGGATTGATCAGCTTTAGCGTGTGAGTGACACTAAAATTTTAAGGGTAAACAATTTCCTTAGAATTCCACCAAATAAATGAAATGATCTTGTAGTTAAAATCAGCTTTCGATGTCGTTCATATTTATTGATATGTTACACATGCTGCATAACTTTTTGCATTGAATATTCATGTAAAATAATGCATTTTTTAATCGTCGTCTTAAAACAGGATCATAATTAATTTTGTTGTTCACACCAGATTCAAAGAACGAATCTACGTACCTACTAAAAAAACAAAAATACATACATTTCCCGAGTTAACAACTTTAAAAATTTTACATGCAGCCTCAAAAAGCAAAAAAACAAACATTTTAGAAGCAAAAGAAATATATGTCTTCACTATTTAAAATATTTTAAGAATACTCTCAATAAAATGGTAAAATTATATTTATATATATAATATAGGTTAAGCTGCTGTCATACATTAGTTTTAAAGTCGTGTTTGATAATGTAACATCGTTTAAGAAACTATTGTCAGACAAAGTTAAAATTAAAATAAGTGATAGATAACAAAGTAAAGAGAAAGTCGAAATGAGTTTCCGGACAACTCAAGCAATATACAAAGTACTTCCTGCATTTGAAACTATGAAAATGAAAGCTGGAATCGCTAATGCCAGCAGCAAAGCATAAATTGTGCGATGCTGGATCTATTTCAAATACGTTGAAAAAATTTTAAAAATTTGTCTGATACTTTATTAAATTAAAAAACACAAGTAAGTTGTTTTCACCTCTTATTTTTTACTCAAAGATCGTTATATTTAAAAAATCAAATTGTTTTGGAAATATTCAAATTAATTAAAAAAAAATCGCAAATGTGTTATACAATAGAGATTTATTTATATTATAATATTTATATACTCAATGCTTTATATTTCTTGAAAATATAGTAATAAGTCGCATTTAAACTTTTTTAGGATTAAGGAGGATTACATATTTTTGCGCCAAAAATATTTCGATTATTGAAATACTAAAATTGATTTAATTTAAGTTAATTAAATTTAAGTTTTTTTATTAAGATTGTAAGTCTAAAAATTAAAATGAAAAATTAAAAATTAAATGAAAAATTAAAATGAAATATATTTTTATACAATTTGATTCAAATATATCCAGTTATATCAGATTTGTTTTAAAAATTAAATGACGTTTTTTGCCAGTTCGCAAAACATCGACGACGATATACGATATTACAAGATCCAATATACACAATGGAAAAACTCGAGCGAATATAATGCTCTTGTCGGTTTTTATTATTTCAGGATTTCAGCTTTGTAGTCAAATAGCTGGAATATTTTCCAATAACACAAACAAAAACCAAAAAAAAAACAGGACTTCACTATGTGCGTATCAAACCGTTACGAAATTTTAGTGTATATGGGAGTTACTAAATTGTATTTAGAATACACTTAATATGGGATTTACTGCTAACAAATGAACGTAAATAAACTACCAAGATATAGATTCAATAAATGAACTTTCTATTTTGTATTAAACTAAAACAGGAATATGTAAATTTTAAAATAAGCTATGTATTAACGACTTAACAGGTTAGAAACATGGTCTTTTAAAATCGAGTTGTTTGAATTTTCATTTCAATAAAATACTTTGATTTTATAAATTTATTATGTACCTACAAACAATACTTACTTACAAACATTAGAACCAAATATGAAGTGAGAACAATGTATAAATCTCTTTTTTGGTTGGTTACGGGGTTGGACAAGCGGTCGCCGGAAGCAGTTATGTT
The DNA here is from genome assembly GCA_031761425.1 of Cosmopolites sordidus. Taxonomy (NCBI): domain Eukaryota; kingdom Metazoa; phylum Arthropoda; class Insecta; order Coleoptera; family Curculionidae; genus Cosmopolites; species Cosmopolites sordidus. Next base: position 252,910 of record JARFXV010000635.1, on the reverse strand, counting down.
GTTGGTCATGGATGGATCCAAATGATACTACCCATTTCTCTGAGATCAAAAAAAACATAAGTAGGGCAAAGAGATTTTCCTAATTCAAACAATTTAGTTTAGCACTATATTAATTCAATAATTAAGTAAACATACAATCTGCGACAGTCAAAAAAATATATATAACATAAAAAAAATTAAGCATACTACTTATAATTAGCCTACTTAAATAACGATATAATTAGGTGAATGATTATTTTAACGAACATACAAAATATAAAATATTTCACACTATACAAACATTGGTATCAGATTAATAGTAATGGTTCTTATCAGGCTTTCTAAGACAGAAATTAAAAATGGGTGGCAAACTCTATTATGGTAATAATAGTGATTATTGTAACAATAAAGGTAATAAGGTCACGTAGTCTATTGAGTTGCATCAGCCACCTATAAGGCACTAAACATTGAACCAGAGTTAGTAAACGATAAGCCTAGAAATCACAAGAATCACCATGGAAAAAAAAGATTGATTCAAAAATCAATCAACATAGCCAAAAAATTAGTGTAGTTCAAATCTACCTTTGTGCTCCTTTAAACAATCCAAATTCCTCCGCCCTACACACTTCATAAATTGGAGTGAAAACTTAAAAAAAACAATCTAAGGAAAAATACACAAGAATGTTAACAACTGCTGGATAAGATCAAGCAAAAAATAGCTGCCTGGAGATATAGGATAAGATGAAAGAGTTAAAAGATGGAAACAAAATTCAGCATTCTGCTGAAATCAAAAACATTTTTTTTCTAGAACTTGAACAAAACATTAAAATAACGAAACAGCCATGCAAGATGAAACTCATCCAAGAATACTGGGAAAATATTTGGTCTAATCCAATTAAACATAATGCTGAACCCTATTGGATAAATGGTGAAATACAAAGGATGGAGAATTTACACCCTATGTCAGATACTAACATAACTAAACAGGATATTATAAATGCTGTTAAAATAATTCTAAATTGAAGATCACCAGGTATTGATGGATTGCATGCCTATTGGTGGAAAAACTGTAGATGAACGCATGTGTTTTTAGCTTACCAATTTAATAAAGCGTTAAGAAAACCAGAGATAATTCCATCATATTTCATAAAAAGTATCACACATATGCTACCAAAAAATAAAAAGGTCGACAACCCCTAAAACTTTCGTCCAATTACTTCCTGTTATAAATAAATTATTTACAAGACCCCTGACTACGAAAACATCTCATTACCTAAAATCAACAATGGAATGAGAATAAAACAGAACAGTTATTGCAAGGGCCCTCAAGGCAGCAAAGGGTGGATTTTAATAGACCAACAGTAAAAAATGTATTTCGCCAGTGTAAAAATATATCGATAGCATGGATATATTACCGAAAAGCATTCGACTACCTCCCTCATTCATAGATACTAAAAATGCTCGAAATAAATAAAATTGACCCGATAATAGTTAAAACCCTCAAGGTTTTGATGAATAGTTGAAGGACCAACTTAAAACTAAATATTCAATCATTTAAATATAAAAGTCCGGATCTAAAAATCAAATCATTGGCGAGGGTTTAGCCCGCTTTTATTTTGTTTGGCATTGTTGGTTAAACTCACTAAATTGCATGTTAGAATTCAATGGTTATGTTTACAAGCTGATGAAGGCTTCAAAAGAAAACATAGGACATCTTCTCTACATGGACGACTAAAAACTGTATGCGATACGTAGAGAGCAACTTCTAAGCCAACTAGAACTAAAAAAAATAATAAAAAAAAATCTAACACTCGGAAAATACAACACTAGATATGCGTATTAGAAATTAGAATTAGAAATTATAGAATATTAGAATTAGAATTAAGTATAGACGTCGCCACCTGAAGTCATCAAAGAATGGATTGAATCTCTCTAGGGCCGAAGGAGAGCAGGGACTTCGGAACCTTGACCTTATATACTACTAACAAGTAACGAAGCTTACACAATATATGAGAAATGTCCAGCCCCCTTTATACCAAGCAATCGTGTCTATAGATAAAGGCTTATCACCACTAAATATGACCGATCCCGAGAGACTCTAAACATAGAAATCGATCAGAAACATGCGGAAAGAACGGAGGGAAAAAACCTTACTCAAAACACCTGATAATTCTCGAGAACACTTAGTGTCGTTATCTAAGACTAATGGTAATTAATTATTAATTATTAATGGTAATTAATGGTAATCAAATGGTACCATAAAAAAACAAACATGGAAGTTCTTAGTTGGTTGGAAGTTCTTAGTTTGTTAATGGCAGTTCTCGTAGAGGGAGGCGTCTGCGCCGGTCGAGGCATTTGGCCAGGCTTGAAGACAATCGTGTAGAAAATTATATGTTATATGGCGATCTGACTTTAGGTGAACGTAGGCAAGGAGGTCAGAAACTTCGTTACAAGGATGCTCGCCATGAAACATTGAAGAATCTTAATGCTAGTTACCAATGGGAGCTACCAATAGGGGCAACTTATCTTAATGCTAGTTACCAAATTGACTGCCTCTAATAGAACCTAATGTAGAAAACTGATCAATCAGTAGCAAGGAGCGAAGCCTAGAAACAAATACATCCCACCTCCTGTATCAGTTCTAATGTCCGAAGTGTGGTCGCATTATCTCGTCTAAAACGCGTCTCTTCAGCTGCAAAAGATCGCACATCCGCTGATCTTGGATGTTAAAGTAATAAACCCGGATTCGAATACTCGGTTATATATAATTAAAACATAAGATCTTACTGAAATGACATTTAACATGGACTGAACGAAATGGATTAACGAAAATACTGGTTTATTACCTATTATTAATTTTTACACAAAAATTTATATATATTATTTTTTTTTGCAAAATTTAATAGCATCACCATTTATGAGCCATGTGCCAGCAATGATACGTTACTATATTATTTTCATTGTTGTATTTACTACTTTAATATTTCCGCTTTGTTGTCCAACTTCTGGATTATTTCCCAGATGTTAAACACGAACAAAAGATGGCGATACAAAGAGAAAACAACAAACCATCATGAAGAAGTTTTGTCAGATAAACTCAGGCAGGGATTTTCCTGAGATTATATTTTTTCATACATTGTGTTTTATTGTTTCTATATAATATATATAGTATATTCAAGATTTTTTTACATCATATTTTGTATATGTAAAAATGGATGTTTTGATTCATATAATGGTCTGAGTACGTTGTTTTTCAAATCGTTCATCGAATACGACAGTTGATCTAAAAGTTTCCCTTTAACTTAACAATGAAACTCTAAGGTGTATAAGGCAAACCACTGCAAAATAAAAGTTTTGCAAAACCACTTTCCGCTCTTGCTATGAGTCGTTCAGACGAATTAAAATGCATACTACCGAAAAATTTCTTCAATTTTGGGTACAAGCAGAAACAAAAAGGAGTTGCATCTGCAGAAAGACATCCAATAAAAGAAAAGCAAAGTTGTGTCTGCTGGACCGTACTAATTATCAATATACAATAATTCCAATTACTAGGAGGAAAAAATCATCCACATCTTATGACCGATTTCGTTCTTTAAGAACTCATCGGAAGCTCGGATATTTTTAACTCGAAGTAATTGAATCAAACCAGACTGATTTTCGGAATTAAAAACAGTCTGGTTCGATTAATTCAAGAAAAAAAATATCTGAGCTTTAATAACGAGTCCTTAAAGATTAAACCGGTTTTAAAATGTGGATTATTTTTTTTCTCCTGGTTTATTATTATTATTCCGTTTATCGAACGAGACTTAGTTCACCTAGTCGTACTCCCTGTATTTAATAATACAGTGACTTATTGTATATTGATAATTAGTACAGTCAAGTAAGCAGAACTTTGCTTCTCTTTTATAGATGTAAAGTATCCGATTTTCGGAATTAAATACGATTGGGTCTGGTTAGATTACTTCGAGAAAAAATTATAATTAATATATTAACACAAAGGCTAAACAAAATTTTCAAAAAAGTGAACATTGAGGTTCTGTATAAACTATATAATAAATTAAGAGAAGTCCTGGGTAATCCAAAGGATAAAGTAGATGAAAACATGAACAGTCGGGGATTTACGAAATTAGTTGTCAAGCTTGTGATCGAAGGTATATTCCATTCCATTCCATAAAAAATCCATATTAATGAGATATAAAGAACACATTTCCCACTTTAGATATGGGAGAAATAAAAAATCTTATATTGCCCAACATGCAATCGAACATGACCACAATATAGACATTAGTAATTTAAAACTGGTTAAAAGTCTAAATATGAAAAGTGAAAATATGACAATATGACATTGGATACATATGAAAACATTCAAATAGAAAAATGAAAAAAAAAAAATTTACCGGGATAAAGGATCTATTCCGTTCAGTCAACTTTTTCAATTATTAATGTAAGGTTCAGTAAACTTCACGGTACATAATTTTTACACGCTTCATTAGGTAGGGTTATCATATAGATAGAACATAGTTTAGTTTTAAATTTAGATTTAATCATCCCCTGATGATGCTAACATGGTTAGCGAAACGTGCGACTAGAAGTTTATAAAAGTAATTTGGTGTTTAGTGATAAACATCTTCGAGTATACTGTATGATATAAAATCGTTTATGAAATTATTTCTTTGAACTTCAGTCAAAATTAGCCATGTTACAATTTTAACATAAAATTCGGAAAAAACCTTAATAAAGAAAAAACAACTTTTTTGGAAGTATTTATTAAAAAATGTTCAAATTAACGTAAAAAAACATGTATAGAAAGAAAAAAAAATATGCACAGACTGCAGGTCCTCAGACTTTCATCTTGAAGTTGTCAAAACATTCCCCACAGCAAGCAGTTGTGTACTCCATGCACTGCATGCTCTTGCCAATTTACAATTTTCTCTCTTACATGGCACAACTTGGCATTTTACATTTTACTAAAATAAACTTGATTGAAAAATACAAAATATGTCGTAGAACACAAAAAAATAGCTTCTCTAAATTTGGTTTCAATTCTTTTAGCCTAATATAATAGATTCTTTTTTATTTCTCATTCTGCATGCAAAAATGTTTTTCGTAATAACTACAGGAAGGACATTGAGTCTCTCAATAGGGAAATGCCAACACACTGCTCAAAACAAAATTTGTATCTGAAAAGTTTATTGTTGCTATAGAGTTAAGTTGAAACTTCCGGAAGCCTATAAATATTACTAAATATATATATTTTGATAGGGAATATGTTAAAGGTATTGAAAGTCGACAAAATATATCATCGTGGTCGCGAAACAACACTAAAAATCCAATCGATTGTTGGCAATAGGCATGGACGATACAGCATATGCTAAATGAGCTATTGTGGTATCTATTTCAAATATAATATAATTAATTACAACGATAAAGGTATTTTAAAAGAATACAGTTAACACAAAACCAGCCCCCAGTCCATGATATAATTTGCGTGATATAATTTGCATGATGTGTTTTGCAGCACTTTGGCTAAACCAATATATCAGGTGTGTCGGTAATTAGTTTCCAGTTTTTGTAACAGATTTCAGTAGCCATAAGTATGCAATGTTATGATTTGATACATATGTCATTTTTTTCTACAGATATTAACCTCAAAACTACACAAGTTACGTTCCGCCAAAATAACAATTTTTTGAAAATATCGAGTTTTGTGCCTGAAAACGTGCATTTGCGGCACGCATTAATTTTCTTGTTTCATCAAAAGAAAAAAGCCGCTGAAAGTCATCGTTTCCTGGTAGAGACTTACGGTGAGCATGCTCTAACTATAAGAACATATGAAACGTGGTTTCGACAATTCAAATGTGGTGATTTCAACGTTCAAGACAAAAAAGGTCCTGGTAGGCCGAAAACGTTTGAAGATGCGGAATTGCAGGAGTTATTGGATGAACACCCTACACAAACTCAAAAACAATTGACAGAGAAGTTGAATATGAACGGAGTCGCAATATGTGAACGACTACAAGCGATGGGAAAGATCCAAAAGGTGAGAAGATGGGTGCCACATGAATTAAATGACAGGCAATTAGAAAATCGAAAAAGCGTCAGTGAAATGCTGCTGCAAAGGTATGAAAAGAAGTCATTTCTGCATCGAATAGCAACGGGTGATGAAAAATGGATTTATTTCGAAAATCTTAAGCGAAGAAATCATGGTTATAACCTAGCGAAGACGGCCCATCGACTGTAATGCCAAATAGCTTTGGTCGCAAGACCATGCTCTGTGTTTGGTGGGACCAGGTTGGCGCAGTATATAATGAACTATTGAAACCTGGAGAAACAGTTAATACTGATCGCTACCATGATCAAAGACATGATAAGGTGATTTTGCAGCATGACAACGCGCCATCTCATACAACAAAACCAGTCAAAGAAGTGTTGAAATCACTTGGATGGGAAGTCTTATCGCACCAACTGTACTCTCCAGTCCTGGGTTCATCCGACTACCACCTTTTCGCATCGATGGGGCACGCGCTTGCAGAGCAGCACTTTACCAATTTCGAATAAGTTAAAAATGGCTCGATGATTGGTTTAGCTCACAGGAGAAATTGTTCTTTTGGAATGACATCCATAAATTGCCTGAAAGATGGGCAAAATGAATAGAATCAAATGGCTAATACTTTGAATAAATACATTTTAACTATCCATTGTATATAAGATGCTTTTTTTAGCGAAAAAACAGGAAAGGAATAACCGACACACCTGGTATAATAATTTGAAAACACTGAAATATATAACAAAAATATTTATTACTTTTTCATTATCCCATAACTGCAAGTGCAATCTCTTTTGAAAAAAGTTAATTATCTAGTATTAAAACGCGTTATCTGTATCATGAGAAACACGTATCAATCCACATAAGTAGAAAGAAACCTTATTGGGTCGAATCCCGTCCAACTACGCACTGTTCCTACAGTAGTCTTGCGACATGTAGTGGCACATTGTATGAAGAGGAATATTTCCCTTTTCATGTTCATCTTATCTATGACAAAAATTTAGTTAACATCTCACTACATCGAACACAGTTACAGCTGCACCAGCAGCATTCTGAAGGTATTACGGCCTAATTACACCGCTTGACTATAATACATACCAAACAGTAACTCATTTGATATGTAAGAATGATATGTTGAAGTAATAATGATATGTTGATATTCCTTATCCCAAATGAGAGAATTTTGTTTATTAACATAGCCTCAAATTTCAAAATGTGCTTCATCTGAAAAGATGATTTTTGAGAAAAATCATCTGGTTGTTTTTTGATGCAATTGACAAATTCACCACGTTTTGAATAATCTACTGGCTTTAGTTCCTGTGATATTTAAACCTTATATGCCTTCAGAACTAAATCCTTTCGTAAAATACGCCATATTGTGGACTCACTGAGTCCGAATTGTTTTAAACGTCCACTAAATTTAAGTTTTAAACAATACTTTTACGTAACAAATTAATATCTCTTGTGAATGACCACTACGACTATATATTGCTCTTCGTTTATCTTTCACCGAATCAGTTTCTTAAAATTTTTTAACAATTCGATTGATAGTGCTTTCAGATAGACGTTTGTGTAAACACCCATTTTTCTAAAACCATTCAACCATTTTAACTCGTGTTGTGTACGACTCCATTTTTATATATGTCATTCATTACACTTCTGAAATGAGACCAGACCTAGGCAAATTCACAACGCCATATGTGTTTTGTTCAAGAATTAAAAAAACGGCTTTGTTTGAAAGATCATCAGGTTCCAGAAATATCTATTTATGAAAGTCTCTTTAAGTTGATTGTTTATGTTAAAATAGTTCTTAAACATTCAATGTGGAATAAAAAAGGTTTGGTTATTTTTTCGTAATCTAATATAAACCTGTACAATTAAATCAGATTTTTTTAAAATTATATCATCCTTATTTACCCCCTACACGCTGTAGATGATAGATAAACCTCACGGTTTACCATTTTTGTCGTCGTTTTTGTCGTTTCAGTTTTCTCGCTTTGTCGTCCGATGTCTGGAACCTTTCCAGTTGATAAACACGAACAAAGAATAACGGCACAACCAAAAAAGAGATCCAAGCGAAATTGGCGATGCGCACGTCAAATCATCATGAAGAAATTTTATCAGCTGATTTTGGTGACTTTTCCAGTTCGTGATCGGTGTTCGAGACGTCGTGACGTCTGCATCTCGGACGCCCTGCCGCGTTATTCCTGGTAAAATTTACGACCGACGCGGTGAGGAAAAAGTTTCCAAAAACTTTTTTGGTCTTCTCCATAAGCCGTGTAATTTTTTTTCCTTTGTTTTGAGACTTTCTGTTTGTTCGGACAGTTCTCAGAAGATTCTTGAAAGAACTTCAATATTAGCGAAGGTAACATCACTGTTAAATCATTTTAATTAGTGAATAATTTTTTCTATAACAATTTTTTTTCGAGAAAAATTTTTGTATAAAATAGAAAGTGAATGACGAATTACAATATCGAACAGAATAATTTGACAGCTTTTGTATAAGCCTAATACCAATATTAACCACAATTTTTTGTATCACATATGATTTTGCGGAGTAGAATATGTGACTAATTAGATAGATTTGTTACGTTAAAGTATAAAGCGACGGGCGATTGAACAATAAATTTACAATATACAGCAAGTTTTTTGTTGAAAATTGAACAAATATTTCTTAAAGTAAATGCTTGTTTATTTATCGAAATAATTTATTGATTTTTAGTCAATTCCATTTGTCTGCAAGGAAAAAAGTAATGAAGCAATATAGCACTTATCTTTCTCTTGTACAATTATTAGAACTGTTAATGTAATTAATATTTTGTAGCCTTTTTTGTTAGTTACCGCTACGGCAACCGTTCGCCGGAGGCAGTAAGGTCATGGGTAGTAGATGGATCCACACGGTACTACTAAAAGATGCCACTCAGATCCCTGAGATCAAAAAAGAACTTTAAACTGGGAAAAAGGGCTTACCTAATCCAAATAACTCAGTAAAAGACTATATAAATTTAATAATATACATAAATAAACACAAATTCTGAGACAGTCATAAAAACATGACACATTAAGCATAATATTTATAATTAGCCTACTTAAATAACCATACAACTAGGTGTATTGTTATTTTAACGAAGATACTAAAGGCAAAATAATTTACCACTATACACATATAGATATCAGATTAATAGTAAGGGTTCTATCCAGCTTTAAAATAGAAATTTAAAATGGGTGGTAAACTATATGATGGTAATTATAGGGTATTTCAGTAACTGAAATGTCCAGTAACTGAGATGTCCGGTATCTGAAAAATCTGGTATTTAAAATGTCTGGTTTCTGAGATGTCCGGAGTTTGAAATGCCCGGTTCTAAAAGGTCCGGATTCTAAAATGTCGAGCTTTTGGGATGCTCGGAGTCTGAACTATAAGGTTTCTAAAATATCTGGTTTGCAAAATGTCCGCATTCTGTCAAATGGAAGGTGTTACTTAACTTGGACCGGCTGCCGCGTCGACAACTAGGTCACATCTTTTAGCCGAGCAAGTCAAGTCCATACGAATCGATGTTTTTGACTGCGACCGACTGACTGACTGCGACAGCCAGCACTACCAGTAGACAGACGTCGCACAATGAATTGCCTAGTACAAGCTAGGTGGACAAAAACCTTTTATTCTTCGATTTGGTTATTCTGGTTATGATGAATAATAATATATTGTTGTTTTATACAGTATATGTATAGTTAGGCATTTTTTAAAATAATTTAGAAGCTTAAAGAATATTTATATTAAAATTTTCAGTGCGGAATAAAAAAAATTGTTTACAAAAAATCGGATTTGTTATAATAAGAAAATTATGTACATAATTTTACACGGCATAAAATATTCAATAACATTTATTCATACCAGTGCCGATTAGTCCATAAGGGCACGGGCACTGCCTAAAAAATTAAAAAATGTAGTGGAAAAAATAATTTCAGATTTTATATTAATTTTTTATTTTTTATACTACGTATTATACTGGTAACCCCCCAATACCAGAATTTTGTGCACATTCACAGGCATGTAATACCACGAATACAATATAAAGGGTTCTGGTTTGAGAAAACAGTTTTTCAAATTCCATAAAATTAATATCAAAGCCTGAAGATGGCGCTTTTAATAAAACATTAAACTCTTTAATTAGATAGAATCCTGTAATCTCTCCACTCAGTTCCGGATTCATAAAAAACCATGGAGCTGTATTCCCATCATTTGTGTTCCCATAACCAGGTTTTGGTTTATCTATAATAAGCTGCATCTCGTTTTTAAAATTTTGCTTAATTTCTTCCGAAAGCTGTTGCACACTAGATTTATCGTCATCACCTCTAGCTTACCATTTTTGATATCCAAACGATAGCTAATGTATAATAAGCACTCAAAGGAACGAAATTCACGCATGCAAAGTAGACACATCGAACCCGTCTTTTTTAACAACTACGTTTTCTAATTCGCCATTCATCAGTTTGGGAGTAAAATCACAGATGTAACCTTTTTTCGTATTTCACAGTATTTTGAGATTCGCCAACACTATAAGGTGTGGGAAGAAGTTGAGATACTTCTTCCAAAACTTTGTTGGTTTCTGTTGTAGTAAATTAATTTGTTTCCACTGAAAAAATAAACTTAATTGGTTTTGGATGATGGCAGCGGATTTTGCCAAATATTATTTTGGCCGTCACTCAACCGCAACGGAACAAATGCAAATTCAAACAGAAAGTCATAAACATTTGTTAATTAATGTGAATGACGAATTAGAAGGTACATTTTTTAAAACTTTACTTTACGTTTCAATTAAACGTTCAGTAGGTGTATCCAGTATGGCTTGAAGTTTAATTTTGGTGCAACGTTTCTATCACGGAAATATGTTCATCTGAAGAGCAATGCAACATTTTGGACTTACGTAGACTATGATAAGATGAAAACACTTGGTTTGCTTTCACTGACCATTTTCGCGTTAGAGTCTACGAACTAAGCTAATGCCTCGTCACTGTTCAACTGCCCGCCACCACAGATTTCCTCTTTTATTTTTTGGTGATAACATTACCAGATTTCCCATTTTCTGAAAATTCCGAACTTTTTTTAATCAAAGTAGCTACGTTTCTGTGACCTGACAAACGATTTGCTACTTCAACTTGATGGCACTTCGCGATTTTACTTAAGTGAGTACAAATAAGTCTTGAACCCTACGTTTTTTAGTTTTTAAACGCGAATCTCTAATTTTTTTTTAGCCAACCTATAGGATAATAAAATGACCGGATTCTATAATTACCGGGCCTTAAAACCCCATACAAAAATACAAACGAATAAGCTTGAGTAGGCTTTCATCAAATGCTATAGCGTCATGCGTAACCTACCGGAGCATGCGGCAGCGACGACTTTTTTGACAATAAATTTTCGGTCAAGGGACAATAAATAAGACTTGCATGTTTATAAACACTTTGATACTTGTTTGTTTTGAAAGGTAACTGGTAAATAAATACTTATTATTCTAAAAATACCATATGTGTCATTCGTTTTGTATCCGCGAATAAAGAAATTTTTAGCGGTGACTACAAGAAGTGATCACAATTTTTTAATCCGCGAATACTGTGAACGCGAATAAAAAGGTTTGACTGTATATTGAAGGACATTTATACCTAAGTAATGTCTGAATGATTGTGGCGTGTGTATATATTTTTTTTCTTTTTCATTTGGGTTTTTCGCCACGATCTAAAACTCAAAAATACCTGTTCTTATTTAAAGAAAGAATCACTAGGTAGAAACAAGAAACCAAACGGAGACAAATTTCTCAGTGATTCTTTTTTTTATAATATATTTGTCTAACGAACAAAATTTTAAAAATATAAAAATGTTCTACAAAAATACAAACTTTTAATGTCAACGTTTCGGGAAATACTATCCTCCCGTTTTCCAGACGAACCTAAAAATAAATTATATTAATATTGTAGCATTCAAAAATTCTTGATCGCTACTAGTAGGTTTATTTCGGGCGAAATTGTAAATAAAGGAGCCTCCTGTATCGTTAGGACAAGGCCGAGACAGTCTAACTCTAAATCTCCAGGTGAGCGGACGTTTTCGGGTTTTGCCCTTCCGACAGAGGTACGTAGGTTTGCCGGCTTGGACTGATTTTTCTGATATTCTTCTAGATGGTTTTACGACCCGGCAGCAGAAAATCCGATCAACAGAGACAGGCTATTGAAAGACCACCTATTTCAGCATTGTGGAAACCTTATTCTTTTTGGGGCCACATGGCACAGTAACCGGTTAGTCAGATCGAGATTATTTCTGGACCCCCGCATAGGGACACCGGATTACCCTTAGTCGTACGCAGGGCTTTTGGACACCCAGTACGGGATAGGAAAGAAGAAGAACATGAGGAAATAAGACCAGATAAACACATTTTTATTATATTTACATGTACTGATAAAGATCACAGTTACCATTTATTTTTTTTAAATATATTTTTACCATATTTTTATATACTGATAAAGATCACAATTACCGTTTTTTTTTGTATTATCTAATTGCCGTCTGACCATGTTTGGTTATCCTTGAGTTATATATATTTCTTTTAATTATTGTCAGAACTCCTCTAGTATATAAGTATAGGGACTTAGAGACCAGCTGGCGATTAATATAGATTAATCTAGAGCGATTTGTTTCATTTTTAATTTATTTCATGGTAAGGTTTAGAGAACCACCTTCCTTAAACCTCCCTGTGTCCTGATTTGATGGTTTTATTTTTTCCATTTTTTTTAATGTGCTTTGTGTCGTTTTATTGAGTGTGTTTTTTTTGTGAAATACATGTGTAAAATCTATTAAACAGTTTTATTTAAGTTAGACGCCTTCCCGGTTCCAGGCTGCTTTCTAATTATCAGATAAATTAATGAACCGGGTGGCGCTCAATTTGGTATCGCAGCTTCATCCTGTCCTGGACCTGCTTCCCGGTGCTCCCGGCGAACAGCTGCCATCGCTGTGATCTATATTTTCAAATTTTGTTCTCAAATGAAAAAATAATAAGTTACAATATCTATATATGTTATATATAGATAGGAAGTAAATATATTTTTGTGTGTATGTAAATTATACTTACATTGACAATTAGTATTTAATGTCAGTGACATACTACCAAAAAATATATATAAGTGAGGTTTACTGTGTGATTGTGATTGTGTATTGAAATACTTCTTTTAATCTTCTGTATTTTGTTACCGATTCTTTTAATACCGTTTTGGAATTATTCCAATTGATTTTATGACCCGATTTCCATGCGTGTTGACAAATTCTAGATTTATTAAAATCACCCTTTCTGAGAAGGTTTTTATGATTCTTTTTTATTCTAACATCTAACGGTCTAGATGTCTCACCTATATAAAATTTGCCACATTAGCAGGTAATTTTATAAACCACATTTTTGGTATTTTGTTGTGGGTTGTTTGGTTTAGTTTTTGTTGATATAGATCTAAGAGTATTTTTTGTTTTAAGTGACGTTCTTATGCTGTATTTATTTCCTACCCTTATGTCAGAAATACCTAGGCAATTATGTCAGAAATACCGCGGATGTAAGGAATTGTGAGGTTAATTATTTGAGATTTTATTATTGTTATTAAGAACTTATCTGTTTTGTCTGGTATCAAAAGTTTTAAACGATTTATTTTTAAAATTTGTTGGGTAATTATTTTTTATTGAAATGTCTTTGATGTGATTTGTTTCTTTTTGTAGTGTATCGCTGTCGGTACAAACAAGTTTTGCTCTGTCATATAAACTTTTAATTACTCCTATTTTGACTGATTTTGGGTGATTGGAAAAGAAATTGAGATACCTATCTGTGTCTGTCGGTTTTCTGTAAAGTGTAGTTTTTAATGTGTTGTTTTGTTTTAATATTAAAGTATCGAGGAATGGCAATTTATTCTCCTTCTCCATCTCTAAAGTAAACTTAATTGTAGGCTCTAGAGAATTTATATCTTATAAAAAAATATTTAGATCGTCAATGCTATCTTGCCATATAGCAAAAATATCATCAACATATCTGAGCCATATTATTGGCTTTTTAAGAGATTTATTTAATATGTGATTCTCGAGTTTCTCCATAAGGATATTACTCATCAAATGGGAAAGAGAATTTCGCATTGCCCTTCCGAAATTTTGATGATAATAATCATTTTCTAATTAAAAATATGTGGTTTTTAAGCAGAGAGTTAATAATTCCAAAATTGTATTTATGTTTAGTTTAGTGCGGTCTTTTAACGTTGTGTCATGTTCTAATCTATTTCTAATTATTAACAGTGATTTATCAACTGGTACGTTAAGTTTTAAGTAATGTCTGAATGATTGTGGCGTGTTCACATATTTTTTCTCCTTTAATTGGGGTTTTCGCCACTGTCTAAAACTCAAAAAATATCAAAAATACCTGTTCTTATTTAAAGAAATTAAATAATTTAATTAATAAATTAAATTTAAATAAGAACAGGTATTTTTGATATTTTTTGAGTTTTAGACAAACCCAAATAAAGGAGAAAAAATACATTAAGTTTTAATTTTGTTAATCTTTTTATTATTATTAAAAGTGATTTATCAACTGGTACATTAGTAAATAAACTTACCACATCAAAACTAACCATTAAATTTTGGTTTGTAATTTTAATGTTTGAAATTTTATGTAGAAAATCTGAAGTATTTTTATTATATGAATGTGATCTACCCGAAAGTGGATTTAAAATGTTTAATAAAAATTTTGTTAGTTTATAACATGGGGAATCTATGCTACTAACTATAGGGCGAAATGGTATATTAGTTGTGAAATATGTTAACTATAAAAATTCTTTTTGTCAATGTGTTTGGTATACATTTTGATGAGCTCTTTTCAATATATTAAAAAGTATTTATTTTTTTCTAATTACAAATATTGTGAATTTTTATTCCATAGAAATTATATATTGCTATTATATATTTTTATTTTTTGAAATTATATATTTATCTATATAGATCTATAAAAATCCGTACTAAAGAATAGAAACACCGTGTATTTAATTTATATGCATGTACAAATATATTAATTGTTTAGGTGTGAAATAAAATTAATTTATAAATAATTATCACAACAGTAGTTTACCAGAGCATAAAATATATCCCATGCAAGCGGTGCACTACCGCAAAACAATCCTGCAGGCGAAATTGCTTTAAAAAAGATCATACTATGTGTCTAAATTACAAAGATGTTTCCTCTTACGAAGTCTTAGTGTCAGGCTTAACGATATACTCAAGTGTATACTGCTCATAGTTAACCAAACTGTAACACGGAATGTCCAAGAAATTGTCAGTGTTAGCAAATTTGAAGTGGCATTTCACTATAATAACGCTCAATATTAAAAGTCATTAACGCCAATGTAACCATTTTAAACGAAAATTATTTATTTTCTTTAATAAATAAGTTTTATATTGGAAAACAATCCATCTTCCAAACCCAATTCAATTAGACTGAAAATATAATCACTGTATAATCCATCTTAAATAAAAAAATTAAACTGGTACACTATTTGCTTGTTTATCTTTACGAGGTGTGTAAATAAAATAATGACACTGATTTTTTAAATATTCTTGCCTTCAGCTGATCAGTTACGACATTTTCAATGGTCCCATAATAGTCTTTTGACCTAAATTTTCAATCTTATGGAGAGAAAAAAGTCACAAAGCCTCAAATTTGATGAATAAGGGGAACTGTGGATCCATATTGATGTTTTCAGTTGCCAAAAATTATATACAATATAGAGTACCTATATATAATATTATAAATACAATATTTCTATAAATAATATAAATCGCTGTGCGGTAAGGCGCATTATCTTAATATAGCACAAAAGTGTTCTAGATGTTCAATCCCACACGAATGACCATTTTTCAAATTATTTCAAGAATATCTCGATAAAATACTGGTTTACATCTGGCCTTGAGTCACAAATTATTTATGGGTGATCCTCTGACTATTAGAAAAGCAAATATGCTTTTGATCTTTGATTTGCTCATCCAGGCTTTGTTTGGTGAAGCTGGAGTGTGCCATACCAAGCTCTAGCGCTTCGTTTCTAGGTCGTATTCAAAAATTCAAAACTCATCATCAGTAATAAGTATCATAAAGTCAAGATATGTTTTCCTCCTATTGTCTTTTCGATCCTGAAAAAGATATTTCGGAATTACTTTAGCGCAGATTTTTCTCATCCCTAATTAATAAGTCAAATCGGATGTATGGCTATGTGAGTCAAATTTAAATCATTCCGATCATTCTGTCCATGAACTAATGATTAGAACGCACCAGATCCCGTATTTTGTAGACATTTTTATCACTTCCTGCAATTAAAATCCTTCCGCTGTGTGATCCACAATCATATTCATTCTAATCTGTGCCTTATGATAATACCTTAAATCATCTGAAAATCTGGGCGTTTGATGAAATACTCTTTCCATAATAAACTGGAAGAGATTAACTACTAAACACCAGATTTCTTTTTTTAATCTTCTAGACGCGCATTTCGCTAACCATGTTAGCCTCATCTGGAGATGATTTAATCGCCTTCATTATATCATTAAATCATCTTTATGTCTCTGATGTCTCTCAATCTCAAGATTATGTCTCTCAATCTCCTGATGATGCTAACATGGTTAGAGAAACGTGCGTTGAGAAGTTAAGGAAAAGTGATTTGGTGTTTCTCGGTAAATATCTTCAAGGTTCCAATAGAGAATTGATATATTAAAGTTTTGCAGAAGTGCTTGTTGCATTGTGTCTAAGTTTAAAACAAAACTTGATAGCGCACCATTGCTCGAATTTGAAGTCACTCATTTTCAGAATGCACTAGAAAAATCTGTTCACAAAAAGGATTGCTGTTGACCACTGAATGACTATTGGGAGCGTAAACTCGTACTGAAGATGCATCAGATGATGGTCTGCCTCTCGTCCAAAGAGGCAGACACAGTATTGCCGGATCGAACGCTATTGCAATGGGGATGCGCTCGTATCCTTATTGGCAGTCTCTCTTTACATATTCGCATTAAAATGGCATAAAGCTATGACTTCAAAAATTATTATATGGCTATAAGGCTTGTATGGCTGATCAGGCTATATGCTTGTAAGCATGTCAGCCTAGTAACTGTAACATGAAGTTTAAATCCAACCTGTCATCTAACGAAAAAATTGCAGTTTATCATTAAATCAAATCTATAAGCCAGCCAAAATCTCATTTTTTCAGCAAAATTGCAAACAACTGGTTAAACAGTGCCGTTTTCAAAAAGGAGTTAAAATATCAATATTCGACTGAGCGGCGAGATCCTTAGATTTGTTGACGTTAAAAAGATTGATTTATAGGATAGCACTTTTCCACCAGCGCTATGCTGTTTTTTATGGTACGCGTGCTGTTTATGGTCTTCGATATTTCTTTTTTTTTTAATTATTAACGTCTCTTAAAACAATTTTACGATGGTTGAATGAAAAGTCAGGCACATTTAAATTAAATATTGGTCCATATATTTATAATACATAAATATCTCCAATAAATGTCGAAATGCCGCTGTGAAATTGCCACTGCTGATACCATTTTCGGGTCCAAATGTTCGTTTAGCAATACACATTTGCAGATCCGCCGAGATCATCATCATCATAACAATTTCTCTAACTTTCTCCCAACTATCGACCAATACGATATCATGGATTTTAATAATTACTTCGATAATAGTGACCTCAACGGGGCATTCTAAGTTTGAAGTGACACCAGTGCTGGTTGGATCACATCGAAACTCAGTAAACCACTTTTCAACCATGAAATCTCTAGCTGCAGATCTTCCATAATACTTTTTCAACTTTTCTGCGGTTTACGTGATGGTTTTCCACGCAAAATCAGTGAATCCGGTGGTCGTGAGACCAAAAGAATTAATAAAATTCAAAAATCTTACACAAGTCCACCTTTTATAATAAATATTTGACACAGTTTATTTAGTGTAAACAAAAGCTAATGTTCAATGGGATTTTATTTTTCACTTTCTATTCAATAAAGATATAGAATATAAAAATAAATAACAATTTACATGAAATAAATGTAATATTTATAAAAATAAAACAAATAAAAATGAAACTTTATTCTCGTAAATAGATACAAAAAACAGTCTTCTCGTAGTCCGTATTTTAGTAAATTAACGGTTAGTTTTCTTGAAACCTGGTATAACATTCACTGTAAATTGCATTAACTAAATTTAACAATGTTCCAAGCACTGGCAAGTGTCACAGCTTTTATAAAAATATTTCGTTTTTCTGTTCATTTTTCAATAAAAAAACTGCATCTTAATCAAAATTTTTATTTTCAGGAACTGCAACTCCACATACTTCTTGCAGTCGTAATCGTCTTTAGCAAATTACCGTATGTCGCTCTTATTTTTTGATAGTCTAACAACAACTGTATATATAGTTCTGCCAGAAATGGTCTACCATTTCGATTCCTGTCTTGAAACTTATTGTGTGTAACATACACGATATTGCTATTTATTGCAACAATATTTACTAAATTATAAAAGATCACGATTGGCCACCGCATGGTATTGCTTGCACAATCATATTGTGTACACAACTTATTGTAGATTTATTAAAAGTTTGAATAATATCGGGTTTTCCACCGGTTACAAGTGCAATAATCATTTTGCATGAAAAAAATTAACAAACATTAACTTCTCTCTTCGGAATATAAGAAACTAGGGCAACGCCTTTCTCAAAACCAAATACACTTGAATTAACTTTTTGATCTTTGCCACCTAGAAAAAACTGTGGCAGTCCTCTTTTGTTTTTTTTAATGGTACCAACAATGGTCAACTTTTTCGCCTTTAGCGATATTGCTAGGTCTATGCTGGCAAAACAGTTTGAAGAATGCTGGTGAGAACCAGCTGGTGAGAATGTGAATGTCAGATCATAATGCTTCGCTGCAGGTTTATCGCTGTACTCTTGCTTGAAGAGACCATCTCGGTGTTGTCTTTCACCTGCGTGTGATTAGTAGGTATAATATAATTTTGCGTCGTATAATGCAAAGTATTTTAATACCACACATATTTGGTGTACTTGGTATGTGCTGTTTAAATGTTTAAAGCGCATTTCCCTCTAAACGTCTCAAGTTTCTTATCTACATTTACGTACGCTGAATGACTGAAACATTGTTTACAGTTTTTATCGAATCTGCCAAACAGATCCCTAATGGGTGTTAGTTTATCGACTATTTTTCTTTCATTTCATGTTTCGATATCGTCGAATCTTATGCATCTAAGAAAACTACATTGATACAGTATCATCGATAGGCGAAAAACTTCTATTTCTGTTCCGGTTGTTTTTCATAGGTCTAACAAATTAATACGATTCGTAACTTCTACTTCTTCTGGGGTTGGAAATCGACCATCCGAGAAAAATATACAAAATTTACAACAATTATCTTCAGCACATAATCATAAAAAAAAGTTGCTACAATTTAGTAGTGATTTTATTGGCCTTGCTCTAGGTTTTAACAGGAACTTATAACACAATGTTTTCGCTTCGAGTTCTAACAGTTTTCGAGGGATCATGCTTTCCCATTTTGTTTACCCATCTTTCCCTGCATAATAAGGAATAATACTGTTATCGTCCAATTCCTTGTCACAGTGCAGCTCATGCTTGATCTCGCTTCCATCATCTCGCTCCTCAGTTACATCGTTCTCATCTAAATGTTCATCGTCTTCACCGTCAACTTCCAATTCGCTCAGCACTTTTTCATACAATTGTATCAGCGTTTTATTATTTTTTTTCATAGTCCATGTGAATAAAGTAATGTTTTTTTGTCAATTTGCGTTTCATATGACGACTATACTTATCGTTCTTATCATTTTGAAGAAATTATAGACAATTAAAAAAAAATGAGCTAGCTGGCGCACGGTCTGATAGACCGTGTCTGCAAATAACTGTTGATAATTTTACAACAAACCCACCCTTCTATGTAACGTTAGATACTAACATTCTACCACGACTTATAAGGATGTATTGGGAGGAACAAACAGTTTTAGCAGCGGGTTTTTTAAATATTAGCAATTTTCAATACAGCCGGTCTCACAGACCGTGGCGCGACTATCGGAGGATTAATCCATACCCGAAATTTGATTTAGCAATAACTATATAAAAAAAAATTACATACATATAACATATATGTTTGGAGATTTTCAAAACAAAACTAATATACATCATATCGGTTTGAAATTCATGGAGTGATACTAGAATGGAAGTTACATTTCAAAAATGTAATTACCTCTGCGATGGCCTTCTTTTTTACAATTTACACTTTTCGGTCACCTCTTAATTTAAGAAATCGACGATTAAAGGATAGTTTTACACAACAAATAAATGAAACATTGAAGTAACAGTTATGAATGCCCAAATTAATATTGAATAAACCTTCGATTATTTAAAAGTGTTAGCTAGGATTCGCCCCATGCAACAGATTACATTTTTGTTGATCGAACACGTGAAATGAAAGGCTATATTTAATCACAAAATTTGTATTGTTTTTAATAAAACCATTTCTTTTTTTTATAGATTTCGATAAAACGTTAGTATTGTCAACACGTTTTGGTATCAATAAAATTTTCTTGTCTTAGGTTATTCCAAGTTTAATGTACATCGCATCCTAACTTAATAAGTTCATAAGTATGTAAGTAATCTTTAAATATTGAGGGTCCGTGGAGCTTTGGTTTATTTCGTAGTCTTCTACCCATCATATACGAAATATACTCTAAGGGTAAAAGGTGGAGATCTATCAGACCACGGCATGAAATTGACAGAGGCGTATTCAAAACAGTTTAAAAAATATCTGCCAATAGACAGAGACGAACTATGCACCATGCACTTTTGTTATTAAGACATTGGATCAACTAGTAGGTTAAAATGAGCAACAATAAGGCATCAATTGAACTGGCATGGCTGAACTCTCATTCTTTAATGAAAACTTGTGGAGGCCAAATTCCAAATGCACTATCAACTTGTAGGTCTACTATTTGGTATACATACCTTGCTCAATATCTGTCTGAAGGTGACGTTTTTCACCACAGTAACTCATCTTCGTTTACCATATCAACCTAAACAGAATCGGGATTCATCCCTAAAGACCTCCGGATTCCACTTACTTATTATTCACCAGGTATTTTGGCTAGTCCTAAAACTTTTACCAGTTTCTATAGAGGTTGTGTTTGCGCCATTTCTAACGCTGGGTCGGAGGCTTCTCGTTAAACCTGGAGGTACCGACTTGATCGGTGATTATTTGATTTTTTTTTTTTTGATTCTGAGGTTGCTGAATAATTAATCTCGTGGCTAACTTTGAGGTGCTGATCAAATAGACGTCTTCTTACTTTTTTTAAATCGGGAGGATTCTGCTGATATCCGTCCGTGGCTGAGATTTGATTATCTCGTTCTTCGATAACCGACTGGATCTCGATGACTAATGTTCACTGAGGTTGGTAATGTAGTGTCTGGAGTTTTTTTTTTGACTTTTGTAAAAGAATCTTCGAATTTCTTAATTATGTTTAGTAGTCTAAATATTTCTGCTTTTTGTTCTGTGTTTACTCTTACAAGAGAGTTGTAGCGTTCACAAATTCTTGATCGCTACAGGTAGCATTCGTAAATTGTTGATCACCACTGGTAGGTTTATTTCAGACAAATTCTGAACTGAATGAGCTCCGGTATCGTTTGGACAAGGCAAGATAGTCTAACTCCAAATCTCCAGGTGAGCGGACGTTTTTGCGCCTTACCCTTCCGACCGAGAGAATTTTACGACCCGGCAGTAGAGAATCCGATCAACAGACACCAGGCCATTGAACGACCACCTATTACAGAGCCCGACCATCGTGGAAACCTTACACCTTTTTGGGGCCACATGGCACAGTAACCGGTTGGTCAGATCGAGATTATTTCGGGACCTCCGTATAGGGATACTGGACTGCCCGCAGTCGTACTCAGTGTTTTTGGACACCTAGTACCGGATAGGCAAGCATAGAAAACATCAGGAAATAAGGCCAGATAAACACTTTTTTTATTATATTTTCATGTACCGATAATAGGACATAGAGACCAGCTGGTGTAATTCAGAGCTGTTTATTTGATTTTTGATTTCTTTCACGGTAAGGTTTGGAGAACCATCTTCCCTAAACCTTGTGTCTTTTGTTTGATAGTTTTAGTTATTCCCTTTTTTGTGTTTTTTGAGTTGTAGCGTTCACAAATTCTTGATCGCTACAGGTAGCATTCGTAAATTGTTGATCACCACTGGTAGGTTTATTTCGGACAAATTCTGAACTGAAAGAGCTCCGGTATCGTTTGGACAAGGCAAGATAGTCTAACTCCAAATCTCCAGGTTAGCGGACGTTTTCGCACCCTTACCCTTCCGACCGAGAGGGTTTTACGACCCGGCAGTAGAGAATCCCATCAACAGACACCAGGCCATTGAACGACCACCTATTACAGAGCCCGACCATCGTGGAAACCTTACACCTTTTTGGGGCCACATGGCACAGTAACCGGTTGGTCAGATCGAGATTATTTCGGGATCCCCGCATAGGGATACCGGACTGCCCGCAGTCGTACTCAGTGTTTTTGGACACTCAGTACCGGATAGGCAAGGATAGACAACATCAGGAAATAAGGCCAGATAAACACTTTTTTTATTATATTTTCATGTACCGATAATAGGACATAGAGACCAGCTGGTGTAATTCAGAGCTGTTTATTTGATTTTTGATTTCTTTCACGGTAAGGTTTGGAGAACCACCTTCCCTAAACCTTGTGTCTTTTGTTTGATAGTTTTAGTTATTCCCTTTTTTGTGTGCTTTGTGTCGTTCGTTTTTGAGTATGTATATATATATATATATATATATATATATATATATATATATATAATTTTATATATATATATATATATATATATATATATATAATTATATATATATATATATATATATATATATATATATATATATATATATATATATATATATATATATATATATATATATATATATAAAATTCTAGTAAACCGTTTTATTTAAGATAGACCCTTTCACGGTTCCAGGGTCTTTTCCGATATATGAAGTAACCGGGTGGCGCTCAACTTTTGTCGTGGCTTCATTCTGTCCTGGACCTTCTTCCCGGTGCTCCCGGTGCACAGCTGCCGTCGCTGTGATCTATATATTTTTTATTTTGTTTTAAAAGAGAAAATAATAGGTCACAGAGTCAACCTGTGCGGCTTGGTCTTCAATTCTAAGATGTTGCTCAAAGAGTTTCTCTGCATCTTCTGCACCCTTTAATTTGGATGCTTTGGATTTGGTCATCGCAAACTAGTCACAGATTAACACAAAACGAACATTGAATCACTAAACGATCACCATACGTTAACCACACTTTTGTCAGCTCTCAGAGAGATGTGCACTCTCTGAAGGCTCAGGCTGAACTCCCTGGATTCCACTTCTCGTTACAATGTTAAGCTTGTGTGCATCACTAAAATATTGCTCCCGACTATGCTCATTAGTCAGAGCTAGTACAGGATAGTATCGATAATGTTTTACTCCAAGCGACCTTATACGCCTGTAATCCATTCAGACAGGTAGGCTTTACTCTCCTAACTGCTTATCGGACATATACAGAGTTGTCAAAAATCCGTATGTGTTATCAAACTACGTTTAATAACATGGCTTTGAAATCATTTTATTTACACTAGTGTTAGTTTTATTAGTTAGTTATTTTGTTTTATTCTAAAGTATATTTCCGTCAGACCAAGTTGTTCCAGTCTTCCTATATGTTTTTTCTTTGGCCAACCTTCCAAAGTTAACCTTGTACCTGAAACAGCCTCTATCCTGAATTTCACGTTGTGTAATATTTGCTGATCGTAAGTTCTCTTTAATTCGTGGTTAGATGTTATATTGAATGATGTTGTATTATTGTTATGTTATAAAAGGGCTCCATGCTTTGACATTATAAAGGGAAAGATTCTTAAGAAACTACCCAGGAAAGCTTTGATCAAGCTGACTTACCCAATAAATGCAGATATATATATATATATATATATATATATATATATATATATATATATATATATATATAATCTGTAATATAAATTTTCACTTTCTTTATTTATAACCAATTATCTCCAAATAAATTTAATTTCAACTAAATAGAGTTTAACTTGTTCGTTAATGACTTTATTGTTGTAACTTATTGGTTACTAGTTCTAGGAACCGTATAAGATTCACGTGTTAACTTACGCGAGAATATTTAGCTTCGGTAATTAAACTGGGAAGTGAGTTAACAGGACTCTTGAGACTGAAGTAAATCAACATTTCAGACTATGCTGAAACACTATACAATCTTCGGCATACTGGAACAAATATATTAGACGAGGGTAGTTCAAAAATCTCCTAGTTTGCGCTCAGTAATTACTGTTAAATTGTGTTACTGTTACTAATACTGTTACAATTATGAGCTTATGACCTCGATATTTGTAAATATTATTGTCATATGGCCATAGATACCGTTAGGTGGTATACTGCAAAATTCTAGACGCTTTGCTGGTTTGTAGCGATCAAGTAAAGCAAAAAATAGAGAAATTTGAAAAAGCAATAACAAAAAAAGTGACACCCAAAATGAAGAAGTAAATAAAAATAAGAATGAAAGGAAACGAATGAGTGACGATACTATTGAAGTACAAGTAAACAGAAAAAGCATGTCCTCTTGTACTTCCCTTTTTCAAAATAGTACGCTTAATCGCAAAAAACAAATGCTTTTCAAATAAACTAAAAGTATAATTTTTTTCAGAAAGGGAAACATATTTTGGCCATTTTTTTTTGTCTTGGCCATTTGCTGAAATGCATATAACAGTAAAAATCAATTGTGAAATGTACGAAAAAATATTTAATCCATTATGCGTTGACGAGGAGAAAGAAAGGAACTTTACTAAGTTCGTCCCTTTGATTCTTAAAGTAAGTCCGTTTGATTTTTAAAATTAATATTCATAGTCATATATAATTAATTAACAGTTGGTTTTGTGCTTTTTGTTTTACTAAGTTTGTTAATTCTGACTGATATTTAAAATTAATCTTGAAGGTCAAATTATAATTATTCAGTACTGTGTTTTGTGCCTTTTATTTAGGTAGACCGTTTATACTTAAACAAGTTATTTTTAATTTTTTTTTTGCTTTTAAGATGCAAATCGCATTCTCCTATTGCTTGCAATCTTGTTTTAAAACTGTAGTCGGAACATGCAATTTTTGAACAAATCAGTTTTGCTTAAATAACTGACCTAATCAAATTTGCTTAAATAACTGACCTAATAAC